>JAOPSE010000009.1:68527065-68607306 GCA_029449295.1 Zea luxurians | reverse complement strand
ATCCCCTTTCTCCCTGTTCTTAACTCCGCCGCGAGGAACTCCACCGTGATCAGCGCTCTTCGGGTTAGTAATTTCCCAATTGCTCCCTGTTCTAGCTCGTTTGTAGCCCTTATTGCTCTCAGTACTGGCCAATTAAAGTTCGGCCGAAGCTTTTCATCGGAACATGCATTTGCTCTATAGAACGCCGCCGTGACACCCTCTCTGTTTGCCCCACGTTTCTATTCGTGCCCAGTCCAAATCCTGGTGTGTGCATCATCTCTGGTAAACCCATGAAGCTTCCCAAGCTTCAATTTGGTCATCCACGCCGTCAGTTTAGTCGGAACGTGTTCACCCCTCCGATCATCCGCCTTGTCATCGTGGACTGGTTGATTCATAGTCCCGATGATGAAATTGATTGAGGGGAAGTGTACAGTGGGCTCTAATTGGGTCTCTGTCGCACGAGAGCTCCAGTCGTGGCGGCATCTGGCCGGAATAGGCTCGCCAGAGTTCGGCAAGGGCTGTTCCACATCGTGGACCTTGGTTTGCGAAGGATTAGAACGTGAGGGGTTTCTTTGTAATACGTCAGTGACTCGTTTAAATAGTGCTTCAGTCCCGCTTCTGGTAATTCAAAAAGATAGGGACCTCTATGCAAAGTTGGCATGGGCCCGGGCGCGGGCGCGCTTTCGCCCATGGTTGGGTCGCCTAGGCCAGATTCAACCGAGTACTATTCACAAGTTTTTATTTTTCTTTTTTCTTCTAGAGCTAAATAAATTCTAGAAAATTGTAGAAAAATCCTAAAAATGTAAGACCAATTTTGTTAGATCCCTAATTTCCTATAGTATTTAATAAAAATTAGGTTTAGGATTTTTAGGTTAAATAGGGAATTTTTGGAGTATTTAAAATAGCCTAAACATTGTTTCTAGATTTTTAGAAAATAGATAATAATTCCAAAAATCCCCAAACTTTTTATATGAGCTCAAAACATTATTTAGAAGCCTTGGGTAGAGTTTGGTTTGATTTGGACCTTGTTTGATACTTATAACCCAAAACCCTACCCCCTGCCCTTTGAATTCCTATATTGACTCTAGAAACCCTAATTCTCTAGAGTACCGTGAAGGAAAATTGTCTTCAAGATTTTAGATAATAAACTCTTATTATCTTTGCACTCTCATGAGCATCACATGGGCATTCATTATTATGTATGGTTATATTTAGAAAACGAAGAAGAAGTTGAAGTAGAAGAAGAGAAGACTTCACCACCACCACCTGCGGAACATCAGGCAGGCAGCTGTTTTTATTTTGACGTCTGTGGGTCTGAGCCTGATTCACCTGTAAACGAAGGCAAGCCCCGGTGCATTTGCCACCTCCTTGATTCTTTTAAAAGCTTTCTCACTTTGTTGCATTAGGTGATCGGAGTTGAATGCTAAAACAATTCCTGCACTACCTTCCTTGAATTTGATTACCTTCCTTTGAATCCATGTTTTATAAAAGGTTTTTACTATGCTTAGTCCTGCTCTAGCAAAATAAAAGGTTTGTTTTTATAAAAGATGATGTGGCAAAGTGGGAGGGATGTTTTTGAAAATAAAACTTGATGGTGGATCCATCATGGCCATGATGGGTTCAACATCGGAAAAGATGTACCTCTGTCAGGTACCAAACTTTGGGTTGAAATGATTAAGCTAAGACCAGGCGGGTGACTTGCATGAGAAGAGAGAGTCTCGGTGTAGTGTCTCCGTCTGAGTCGATTAAGGACCGTGTCGATGTAGGCTTGATGACCGAGGACCCTTTAACTGGTCACATGCCTCGTCATGGGTAAGCTTTGCCTCGGGCAGACTAAGGCCAGAATAAGATACCACGCAATGGGAGTGGAGAGATGGCGAGAGTAGCGTGTACCCTCCGTGGCAAGAGGCGGGACGGTGGTGTATCTGTGCTCTCGGTTTGCGTGAACCTGATCTGGTCTTAAGAACCCCAGTGGCAAGTTGACATATGCAAGGGTTAAGTGCTACATATGTCGTGTGATTGGAGATTCTCAGCTGAGTATAATCGATTCGGATCGTCGTACCTTCGCGGTTATGAAGACTTGGTCACTGCCCTATACATAGAACTCCAGTAAAGATGAAGGATTGTTAAGAAATTGGCTAGTATAGGTCCAGTGAATGAAATAGGGTAGAAAGAACTCTAGTTACAGGTAATTTCACTTAACTTGCCAAATAAAACTGGATTTTAAGGATCCACTTTTAGTAAGCATTTCTACAAACAGAGTCTTTGATTATTGAGAAACCTTACCTTGACTCCCTTATAACCAGCATACCCTTGAGAGTCTTTTCTTTAGTCGGGTAAGTCTTGCTGAGTAATTCCATACTTAGGGTTTTATTCCCTATTGTTTTTAGGTGAAGAAGCGACAAACTTTTGTTGCTTCTGTTCTAAGGTGGTACCAAAGGAAGAGCACCAGGAGTGAAGTTGCGGGAGGAAAGGTTCCTCCATAAAACTTTTTGTTTGATACTTATCGGGAGGGGTTTTTGCCTCCCTTGGCTTGTAAT
The DNA here is from genome assembly GCA_029449295.1 of Zea luxurians. NCBI lineage: Eukaryota > Viridiplantae > Streptophyta > Magnoliopsida > Poales > Poaceae > Zea > Zea luxurians. The sequence goes on along the minus strand of JAOPSE010000009.1, from coordinate 68,604,787 downwards.
AATATTACTCTGCACTCGTACATTATATCCTGGTCTATAATAATATAACTTTGTCTTACTTTTAAATAAAGGTAAGTTTATGTAACCGCTTCCGCATTTCCGTATCTCCGATGATTTGTAATGTCTGCGTGACGGGTAAAACGCTCTTGGGAAAAGTAAGGAAAGCAGATACCAAACTTGTCAAGTGATTCAGGAACACCTGCAGGGTTGTCTGAGGTCCGTTGGACAAGGACAACTGTAGGTGGGCCTAATGACTTGGGAGGTCCATCACAACTGGTGGTCATAAGTCCGATAAACAAAGAATGAGATTGCTCGAATGACTCCATGGGCAAGTATTGCACGACTGTTCGAAAACTAGAAGACAAATTCGAAGGGCTGGAATTCCATCATGTGGAGAGAGATCGCAACGCGGCGGCAGACGCGTTGTCGAAACTAGGATCCAGTCGGGCCCAAGTCCCGCCTAGAGTTTTCGTCCAAGAAATACTACGCCCGAGCATTTCATTAGATCAGGCAGAAGAGTGCAATGTTCTGAGCCAACCAGAGCCAAATTCTGATGACCGGAGGGAACCAATCATTAGATACATAAGAAACGAGGAGGAACCGGACGACAGAAATGCAGCAGAGCGCATTGCAAGGTAGTCAGCTCACTACACCCTCATTGGGGAAACACTATATAGAAGGGGCGCGACAGGAGTCCTCATGAAATGCATTCTTTCGGCTACTAGGAAGCAACTGCTAGAGGAAGTCCACGCGGGACAATGTGGGATACACGCAACATCCAAGACTCTGGTTGGGAAAGTCTTCAGGTCTGGTTTCTACTGGCCAACGGCAAAGAGTGACGCCGCCGAGTTAGTCCATAGATGTGAAGCTTGTCAGTATTTATCAAAACAGCAGCATCTACCAGCACAGCAACTGCAAACCATACCTGTAACATGGCCATTCGCATGCTGGGGACTGGATATGATTGGACCCTTCAAGAAAGCTCAAGGAGGATACACCCATGTACTGGTTGCTATTGACAAATTTACCAAGTGGATAGAGTACAAGCCCATCGCCTCTCTAACTTCAGCTAAGGCAGTGGAGTTCATACAAGATATAATATTCAGGTTCGGGATACCAAATAGCATCATAACTGACCTGAGATCCAATTTCACTAGTTCAGAGTTCTTTGATTTCTGTGAACAAAAAAGCATTCAGATCAAATATGCCTCGGTGGCGCACCCAAGAGCCAACAGACAAGTAGAAAGAGCCAATGGGATGATATTGGAAGCACTCAGAAAGAAAGTCTTCGACAAGAATGAAAAGTTCACAGGAAAGTGGATCAGAGAGTTGCCGTATGTGGTTTGGATCCTAAGAACTCAACCTAGCCGAGCTTTGCATGGAAATACTCCCTTCTTTATGGTCTATGGCTCGGAGGCAGTGTTACCTGCTGATCTCAAGTTTAGGGCACTGAGATTAGTCTTCGAAAACATAGCAGAGTCTGAGGCTACTAGACTTGAGGATGTTGATATATTAGAAGAAGAACGATTGAACACAGTGATTCAGTCAGCCAGATATCAGCAAACTTTGAGGCGCTATCAAGATAAAGTCGTACAACATCGATCCTTCGCAGTGGGAGATCTTGTCCTCCGCCGAATTCTAACGAGGGAGGGACGGCACAAATTGTCGCCACTATGGGAAGGACCATTCATAGTAGCAGAGGTCACTCGGCCTGGGTCATATTGTCTTACTCAAATGGACGGCACGGAAATTGGGAACTCATGGAATATAGAACATCTCAGGAAATTCTATCCTTAGCTAGATTTCAAGAGCTACTGGGATGGCATTGTATTCTGTAAATTGGGAAACACATCATCGATAAAAAGACTTCATTCTCAAAGGCACTCAAGCTGTTTATCGTTAATCTGCATACTTACTCAACTCAGGGTGACCACTATACCCTACTAACGAAGCAATCGACTTAAGTCGGTAATGACTTAAGACGGTTGTAACATGCTCACGCTTACTTAATCTAGGGTGACCACTATACCCTACTAACGGAGCAATCGACTTAAGTCGGCAATAACTTAAGACGGTGTAACATGCTCACGCTTACTTAATCTAGGGTGACCACTATACCCTACTAATGGAGCAATCGGCTTAAGTCGGCAATAACTTAAGACGGTGTAACATGCTCACGCTTACTTAATCTAGGGTGACCACTATACCCTACTAACGGAGCAATCGGCTTAAGTCGACGATGACTTAAGGCGGTGCGACATGCTCATGCTTACTTAACTCGGGGTGACCACTATACCCTACTGACGGAGCAATTGGCTTAAGTCGGCGATGACTTAAGGCGGTGTGACATGCTCACACTCAACTCAGGGTGACCACTATACCCAACTAACAGAGCAGTCAGTTTTAAATCAGTAATAACTTAAATCGGTGCAGCATGCTTACGATCCAACACAAGCGACCTCTATGCCCCGCAAAATAAAAAGAAGCTTCAAAATCATTACACTGCACTTACTTCTGCAATTATAACCACTATTGGATTCAAACAACAAGAAAATAATAATGGCATTCAGTACTGAAAACACTTCCTGACAGAATATTCGAGCACACTAACCACAAACACAATACATTCAGTGTTTCTACTTGGAAATGTTTTTCTCAGGAGCGACTGATGAAGAGGGGCAACTCGAAGAATCAGGAGCAGCATTGACGTCCGCAACTATGTCATCAGGAACAATCACACCGGGTCTTCTCATCAAGATTCGCCCCGCGTGAATGGCTTTGTCCATAGCCTTATCGCGCTGGGCCTTCAAAGTAGCGAAAGTATCTTCAGCCGCCTTGACAGCCAGCCGAGCAGCTTCTAGCTCCTGGACGACTGATCTTTTGGAAGCACGCAGATCCTTAATACCAGAGTCTTTGCCTGACACCAATTGCCTAACACGAATGAGTTCATCTAGAGATTCTTGCAGCCTATAACGATGATTATCTAGGTCTGCCATGGTAAAGCGATGGCTCCTCTCCAAGATGGTCAAAGAATTACTAGCGTCGCGATACAACCTATCGAGGTTATCGCGAGAAGCTGCGAGGGCACGTTTTTCTTCCTGCAAATAAGAATCAGCTCTCAAACATCAAGCAGGCAATAAGAACACAACGGAGAAAGCTGAGTAAGCTTACTTCATTGGCCGCCCTTTCGGAGTCAAGCTGAGCACTGAGAGAAGAATTCAACATATTGGCATCATTCAGAGAAGCAGAAACCTGAGCCAAGTCCATCTGACTCTGGGAATAGTTCTCCTCGAGATCAGAATACCGCCGAGCCAAGTCCATCTGACCTTGAGAATATTTCTTCTCAAGATCAGAGTACTGCTGGGCCATATCTAGCAAGAAACGGTTAAACAAGGATATTCAGTCAGAAAGCAGATTAATCAAGTAGCCAAGGAGAAAACAAAAGGCACTAACCAGCAATTGTCATTTCTAACTTAAATATTCGCCTCTGAAGCAGCATCAGATTCCAATGCGGCAGAGACAAAACTCTTTCCAAGACAGAAGCACCCTGCGATCTCAGCTGACCAGCCATCTCGTCAACCAAAGCCTGACATTGAAAATGAATAAGTGCAAAGACAATATTTCACATGGATCATAGCTAGGTCGGGAAAGAGCTGAATTACTAGGAGATTGGAAAGGAATGAAAGAAGCCGCAAATCAGGAGAGGCCGGTTGGTGACTTGACGAAGGATTATCAACCGAGGCAATCTGAAGAGCATCATTGGGGATCAACTCAACGTCGCAGCAGGAATCAAAACTCTGGCGTCAGGTGCGCCGACCTCTGAGGCGACTTCCTGATTCAAAATCACGTGCTGCCGCCATACAATCAGAATGTGGGGGAGAAGACCCCACGTGGACATCCATGGAGGTATGAGAAGAGGAGCCCACTCGGACACCCTCGGGGGCTGGGTCGTAGCCCGCACTGCCTGATGGAGCCAGATCACCACCGACAACACCCTTGGGGGCTGGGTTGCAGCTCGCGCTACCCACCTAAGCCGGATCACCACCAGCAACACCCTCAGGGGCTAGGTAACCGCTTGCACCATCCTTGGAAGTTAAGCTCTCTGCAGCAGCCACCTCTAAGGCTGAAGGATTCTCAGCCACCTCCATGGGATTGGAGAAATCTAGATCAGCTTCTCGGCTCTGAAGACCGCACTCCAAGGTCGATGAGGCATGAGACGCTGCTCGGGATATCTCTAACCCCACGTCAGGCATGTCAGTGCAAACGTCCATCATACCACCGTCTGTCGGCTCGGACAGCAGATCTTCAGGGATCACATCCTCGAGAGCTTGATCAAAGTTTGCTAGAGACAATTCTTGCAGACCAACGAGAGCAGACAAAGCTAGAGAAGGAATGTCACTACTCTCCCCACTGACTATATAACGCCGACTGTTTTTCCGAATTAAGGGAATTTCCCCCTCCTCTTCCTCATCCTCGTCAATAATACGAGTAGCACACCCATTGGGATCAGCTCTAGCCGGATTACACCCATTGGGTTCAGCATCATCAAGGTCACACCCATTGGGGTCAGCGTCAGCCGGGTCACACCCATTGGGATTAGCTCCAGTAAAAAGCTCCACTGGCAATTCCTCGGCAGCAGGAGCAGAAGGGCCGGCATCCTGATTCAAACATGACACTCGCCGAAGCCATCTCTTTTTCTTTTTCTTCCCTTCAGCAGGAGAAGTGGGATGACTGGCTTGGCGAGGACATTTCGGGTGAGTGCTATCAGATCTTTGAGTGTCCAAGGTCTTATCAGGCTCCGGGATAATTGCCACAGCTAGTGCTTCAGCAGGGACCGAGTTAGAGGAATCCTCAGCCAACATATCCAGCATAGCACTTATTTCTGCATCGCTCGGGTTTACAGGCACCTCAAAATGAACCTGCCTCTCATCATTGGGGATATCACCAAGCAAAGCAGCCAAAGCCACAACCTCTTCGGGAGAGGGTCGTACTCTAAGACCCAAACCACTGCCACTAGCAGGAGGATTTGATACAAAACTGATGGAAGTCTTGGAAGGTGGCAGATTCCAGGCAGAATACGCAACAGGAGCATCGACATTCGACACCTTGCCTCTAAGAATCATATCCAGCCGGCCTACCAGATCCACAGCAGGGATCCTCCTGTTGGTAACCCGGGTTGAGTCAGTGACCCCACGATACAAATAGGCGGGGTACGCTCTATCCTTCAGCGACTGAATGTTCTTGAAAACAAAGTCTGCGACTACAACTTCAGCAGTCAGACCTTTCTCCTTCAACAAGCCAATTTCAGCAAGCAAAACCCTGGCCTCAGTTATCTCCAAGTCTGTGGGGGATTCGGTCCAACTTGGAGCATGAACATCAGGCTGTCTCCCTGAACAAGGGGGAGGGATTTTCCATGATTCTCAACAATAAACCATTCCAGGCGCCATCCTTTGATGTTGTCTTTGAGTGGAATATCGAGGTACTCTGTCTTCCTCCCACGGCGCATCTCCAAACTTGCACCGCCCACGAGCTGGTGCTGCCCCCGGCCATTCCAGGCCGACAGTGATACAAGTACTTCCACAAGCCAAAGTGTGGCAGAATACCAAGGTAGGCTTCACACAAATGAACAAAAACAGAAACTTGCATAACAGAATTGGGATTCAGATGAGTTAAATTCAGATGGTAGAAATCAAGGAGACCGCAAAAAAAAGAGAAATAGGAAGAGCAAGGCCGCGGATGAGGAAAGGAACATAAATAACGGACTCGTGGGTGTCCTCTGTTGGGACAGTAACCCCACGACAGATCCACTAAGAACAAAGCTCTTTTGGTGGAATAACTCCGATAGAGATAAGACAGAGAAGGTCAGATTCAGAAACAATAGACATGTGATTACCTGCGAAAGGCAACTGACTATCGGGATCGATGGGGGGAATACCCGCAGCGGCAGAATTCTGACTCTTTCGCTTGGGCGCCATCACAGTCTCGCCAGCGAACTAAGCAGAAGTGAGATCACCAGGAAATAGAGAAGGTTTGGAGACAAAAAGCAGAGCTAGGGCTCAGAATGCAGAGGCATAAGACGACGCGGTACAAATGGGGTTTTCTCGGGCCAGACGCCATTTCTAAAAAAAGTGCCCAGTCGTCACTCGATCGTTATTTCCAAAACGACCGACATGGCCCAATATAACTCAGCCGTTGTTTCTAAAGCGCTGACGTTACCAGTCTTCACTCGGTCGTTATTTCTAAAACACCGACGTGGCCCGTTATCACTCGGCCATTATTTCTAAAACGCCGACGTCACCAGTAATCACTCGGCCATTACTCCTAAAACGCTGACGTGACTCAAAAGGACTCGGCTGTTACCTCTAAAACGCCGACGTCGAAAAAACCACTCGGTTACTACCTCTGAAGATACTAACAGTAAATCAGCCATTTTTTCCTTACGAATATGCAGGCAGATCTAAAAAGCAACTCGACGATTCCAAGTCGTTACTCAAGCATTGCTTCCGAGGACAATGGCTACGTTAAAGCATAAACATGATCCATCGACCGACTGAAAAAGGAACGATGACAAAGCAAAGAAGCACCGAATGGGATGAAGTCTTCTTCATTATATGAGGAGGGGGAGTATTACCAAACTTAAAAAACCAACTCATTATGAGTCGGTTTTCTCCCCACTGTTCGATACATTACACTACTACATTACATTTCACTACACTATACTACTAACTACCACTACATCATTCCACTAATACTACTTCTACTACTACCTATCTATACTAATATTTAAACCAGTGGCGCTTAGCCACTGGCCTTGTTGCTGCCCTTGCCGCTGCCGTCGCCGTCGTCGCCCTTGCCGCTGCCGCCGCCGCTGTCGCCCTTGCCGTCACCTTTGCCGCCGTCGTCGTCGCCATCGCCGTCGCCTCCTCCATCGTCGTCGCCCCCACCATCGCCGCCACCGCCGCCCTCCTCAGACGAGTTTGAGGAGTTCTCCTCATCCGAGGAGACCTCCGACTCATCTGAGCCCTCGAGCCCGGCGCGCTCGACGGCCCGGATGTAGGACCACACCTCTGCGGCGATCCCCTGGGAGTCGTCTGAGTCATCAGACGATGCTGGGGGAGAGGCAGGGACCAGCGATCCCTCGGACTCGGAGGAGAACTCCTCCTCCGAGTACTCGGAATCGCCGAAGTCCTCCGAGGGAGGAGTCAGCTCGCGTTTTCGCTTATCGCCGGAATGGTGCGTGGAGCTCCCGTTCTTCTTGCTCTTGCCCATGGTGGAGTAGAAGAGAAAAGAAGAGAGTAAGCAACAAGCGGCATTAAGATGTGTGAAGATGACGGGGAAGAAAGCACACTATTTATAGAGGAAGAAGGCAACCGCTCACCTCCTACCACAACCACTGAACAGTGGCAAAAATTCAATATGCAATTCAAATCGTCTAGAAACACGTCAGGCGGCTGGCGCCGTTTCACATAACACGACACCCATTGGGACTCAAGTCAAACTGCTTGGACGATATGATTACACCCGCGGTCACGTCAAGTTACTACTCAGGAGCAGCTTGCTAAACGCTTAGCGCACCAAACCGTCCCTTGCCCACACCCATTAGGGGGGACGTCCAGGAATTTTCAATAGATTTTCCAAGCAGTCACATCCATACAGTATACGCAATGAATACGTCAAGACAGAAGGAAGATATCGATGGAGATCAAAGGAAATCCAAAAATAGCCGGTGAAGTACAAGTCTAATCGATAGGAGCATTGAAGCACAAAGCGAAATAATGACCAGCCAAGGGCCATCTGCCGGATGTCCAATCCGTCGCCGATCAAATAAATTTCAAGCCGGTGCATGGGCAGGCCGTATTGATGATCACAAAAGACAAAACTATATGCTGATCTCTAAAGCATAAACTAAGGAGACAATGCTGATCTCTAAAGCATAAACTGAGGAGACAATGCTGATCTCTAAAGCATAAACTGAGGAGACAATGCTGATCTCTAAGGCATGAGTCTAAGTCAAAAGACAGTGGTTTCTGAAAAAGCGTGGAATGAAGACCTTTGAGTGGATTATTTTCAGTAATCCACTCAAAGCTCGAGGGCTACACCCATTGGGTGCACCTCCGGTGCACCCAATGAATCATGAGATCTCGAAGAACAATATGCTGATCTCTAAAGCATAGGCTGGTGACAAAATATTGATTTCTAAAGCATCTGTCTAAGTCAGAAACTACGATTCCTAAAGAAGTATGAGGTGAGGACCTTTGAATGGATTATTTTCAGTAATCCATTCAAAGCTCGGGTGCACCCAATGAATCCTTAACCCCTAAGAGCAGAACGTCGACCTCTAAGGCATGAACAGAGTACCGATCACTGAAGATTAAAAGCAAAAAACTGAAGAACGAAGCCAGAAAAAGATGACAGAAGACCATTCTTACCAAGTTACTCGGAGCTGGAGGTCACAATTTAGTAGACATGTTTCAAAATCGCAAGTTGGACCTGGAATCTTTGGGTCGGTTATTTCAAAATCAACGCAAAGATTGGGGGCTTGTGGGGGACAAATACCCCCCGGGTCCACTAGAAGGCAAGAAGGCCTCACGGAAGACCCCAGGCCCATTACTCCGCGAGGCTGTCCCTTCGTGGGCCAGGGGAGGAACTTTCAACAGAGCGGGTCAACACAAGGATGGATCAACTTGAGCCCGTACGGTCTGCCAAGCTTAAACGCTATCCGTAGCATTGATCCGACTTTCCCGCACAGCACCCTCAGACGTCGGAGCAGAAGGACTATGAGTCGGCGAGATTATAGGAAGATAAACTCAGCCGGTTCACTATTACTTAGGAACACGTGGTTATCATATCCGCATGTAACGCCCCACGGTCGAATATATAAGGCCTAGGGAGCACCCCCTCAGAACAGATCTCACCCTTTTGCCATACATCCAACTCTCTGGTATCCTTCATACTAGAGAACTCTCTTGTAACCTACCACACAAAAGATCCACTCCAGGATGTAGGGTATTACACATCTCAAAGCGACCCGAACCTGTACAAGATTGTCCACTGTTTCTTGTGCATCAGGCACGAACCATTGAGCTACAGTCGGTGACACCGTCCTACTCCAAGAAGCACCTTGAGGGGCAACCCCGGGTGCGCGGTCGGACCCAAAACACCGACAGACACCACCGCCACCACCTAAGGAACATCAGGCAGGCAGCTGTTTCTATTTTGACATCTATGGAACCGAGCCTGACTCACCAGTAAAACAAGGCAAGCCCCGGTGCATTTGCCACCTCCTTGATTCTTTTAAACTCTTTCTCACTTGCTTGATGCATTAGGTGATAGGAGTTGATTGCTAAAACAATTCCTACATCTCCTTCCTTGAATTTGATTACTTTCCTTGGAATCCCTGTTTTACAAAAGGTTTTTCCTATGCTTAGTCTTGCCTTAGCAAAACAAAATGTTTTGTTTTTACAAAAGATGATGTTGCAAAGTGGGAGGGATGTTTTTGAAAATAAAACTTGATGGTGGATCCATCATGGCCATGATGGGTTCAACATCGGAAAAGATGTACCTCTGCCAGGTACCAAACTTTGGGGATCGAAATGATTAAGTTGAGACCGGGCGGTTGACTTGCACGAGAAGAGAGTCTCGGTGTAGTGTCTTCGTCTGAGTCAATAAAGGACCGTGTCGATGTAGGCTTGATGACCGAGGACCCATTAACTGGTCACATGCCTCGTCATGGGTAAGCTTTGCCTCGGGCAGACTAATACCAGAATAAGATACCATGCAATGGGAGTGGAGAGATGGCGAGAGTAGCGTGTACCCTCCGTGGCAAGAGGCTGGACGGTGGTGTATCTGTGCTCTCGGTTGGCGTGAACCTGATCTGGTCTTGAGAACCCCGGTGGCGAGTTGACATATGCAAGGGTTAAGTGCTACATATGTCGTGTGATTGGAGATCCTCAGCTGAGTATAATCGATTCAGATCACCGTACCTTCGCGGTTATGAAGACTTGGTCACTGACCTATACGTAGAACTCCAGTGAAGATGAAGGGTTGTTAAGAAATTGGCTAGTGCAGGTCAAGTGATTGAACTAGGGTAGAAAGAACTCTAGAGACAGGTAGTCTTACTTAACCTGACAAGTAAAATTGGATTTTAAGGATCCACTTTTAGTAAGCATTTCTGCAAACAGAGTCATTGACTATTGTTAAGCCTTACCTTGACTCCCTTAAAGCTAGCATACCCTTGAGAGTCTTTTTCTTTAGTCGGGTAAGACTTGCTGAGTAATTCCATACTCAGGGCTTTGCCCATGTTGTTTTTAGGTGAGGAAGCAACCAACTTTTGTTGCTTCTGTTCTAAGGTGGTACCAAAGGAAGAGCACTAGGAGTGAAGCTGCGGGAGGAAAGGATCCTCCATAAAACTTTTGTTTAATACTTATCGGGAGGGGTTTTTTTGCCTCCCATGTTTTGTAATAATAATACTCTGCACTCGTATATTATGTTCTGGTCTGTAAATATTTAACTCTATCTTACTTTTAAATAAAGGTAAGTTTATGTAACTGCTTCCGCATTGTCATATCTCCGATGCTTGTAATATCTGCGTGACGGGTGAAACACTCTTGGGAAGGTAAGAAAAGCAGATACCGAACTTGTCAAGGGATTTAGGGGCACCTGCAGGGTTGTCTGAAGTCTGTTGGACAAGGACAACTATAGGTGGGCCTAATGACTTGGGAGGTTCCGTCACACGACCCAAGGGAATGTCACCTTGTGGCCATTAAGCGGATTCTTAGATATTTAGTTGCTACGCCTTGCTTCGGGATCTGGTATCCAAAGGGGTCTACCTTTGACTTGATTGGATATTCAGACTCCGATTATGTCGGGTGCAAGGTTGATAGGAAGAGTACATCAGGGACGTGCCAATTCCTAGGAAGGTACCTTGGAGCTCAAAGAAATAAACTTCCGTTGCCCTATCCACCGCTGAGGCCGAGTATGTTGCGCGCAAATACTTTGGATGAGGCAAACCCTCCGGGACTTTGGCTACAATCTGAGCAAAGTCCCACTCCTATGTGACAATGAGAGTGCAATCCGCATGGCGGATAATCCTGTTGAACACAGCCGCACTAAGCACATAAACATCCGGCATCACTTCCTGAGAGACCACCAGCAAAAGGGGGATATCGAGGTGTACCATATTAACACCGAAAACCAGCTAGCCGATATCTTCACCAAGCCTTTAGATGAGAAAAGGTTTTGCAGGTTGCGTAGTGAGCTAAATGTCTTAGATTCGCGTAACTTGGATTGATATATAGCATACATGTGTTTTATGCCTTTGATCATGTAATTTATGCATTTCAATCTATGTTTGTGGTGCTCAAGTTGTACACATGATCCCCGGACCTCACAAGTCCATTTGCATGTGATGCACTTATTTAGGGGGAGGCATGCTACAACTTGACCCTTTGAGACTAACCTTTGTGTTGAGTTCTTGATTTAGTCTCAAAAGTGAATTGAAAGGGAAAGGTGAACTTGGACCATGCAAAGACTTCCACTGCACTCTGGTATTAACTCCAAGTTCATATCTATGCTCTTATTGCCTTTTGCTCGTAATTGACGATTTTGGTAAGGCAATGGGGTTAAAGGGCCAAGAATAATCCCGTTTTGGTGCTTAATGCCAAAGGGGGAGAAATTAAGGCCAAAGCAAATGGATCATCTACCACTTGTGAAATTTTGAAAATGGTAGAGTTAAACTTTTGATTTGTCAAAACACTCTTATTGTCAAAATTTGGCCTCTTGAGGGGAGAATTTATGATTATGGGAAAAGGGGGAGTTTTTGGATCTTCGATCAATTTCTCTTGGAATACCTCTCTTTATGCCTAAACAAGTGTGTTTGACCTAGAGATAGGAAATTGAATTTGATTTGCAAAAACAAACCAAGTGGTGGCAAAGAATGATCCAAATATGCCAAATTTGAATAAAAAACAATTCTTGTTCTCAATTGCATTGATGTTGCACTTCTTTTAGTTGCTTTTTGATGTGTTGGCATAAATCACCAAAAAGGGGGAGATTGAAAGGGAAATGTGCCCTTGGGCCATTTCTAAAAGTGTTTTGGTGATTAAGTGCCCAACACATTTTCTCTAAGTGCTAATTTGTGCTAAAGAGTGAAGAAGTGCAAATCATATTACAGGGTACGTTTCTAGACTTAGTATATTGATTTGGATACTAATGTATTGTGTCTAAGTGCTAGAAACAGGAGAAATTGGTTTGGAAAAGAGTTGGCTGTGTACAGCCAACTGCAGCTCGGTCTGGGTGCACCGGACAGTGTCCGGTGCGCCAGACCAGTCTCGGTAAATAGGCCACTCTCGAGACTCGACGGCGGCGTACGGCTATAATTCACTGGACTGTCCGGTGGTGCACCGGACTGTCCGGTGAGTCGTCAGCGGTGAAGTCGTCGCTCTCGGGAAATGTTCAACAGCGTACGGCTAAAATTCACTGGACTGTCCAGTGAGGCACCGGACTGTCTGGTGAGCCAACGGTCGATTGCGCCAACGCTCGGCCGCGCAATCTTCGCGCGACGCGTGGGCACGCCAATGGTCGGTAGGGGGCAATGGACTGTCCGGTGTGCACCGGACAGTGTCCAGTGCGCCAACTGCCGCGAATCTGCAACGGTCGGATGCGCCAGAAAAGGAAGGAGATCACGCACCAGACAGCTACAGTGACTGTCCGGTGGCGCACCGGACTGTCCGGTGTGCCACCCAATAGAAGGCAAGATTAGCCTTCCAAGAATGCCTCCAATGGCTCTTTGCTGCCTTGGGGCTATAAAGGGACTCCTAGGCGCATGGAGGAGTCACCCAAGCATACTTTGAGCATTCTAAGTCTTCCACACTCCGTCTCCACGCACTTGATTGACTTTGTTAGTGATTTGAGCTCCGTTCTAGTGGTGAACTCATTGTGCTTCATTTGAGCTCAAGTCTTGGCTTGTGTGCGTGTGTATTGCTGTGGATTTGTGTGTGTTGCTTTCCCTCCCTTACTTCTGTGCTTCTTTGTGATCAACAATTGTAAGGGCGAGAGGCTCCAAGTTGTGGAGATTCCTCGCAAACGGGAGAAAGTATAAGAAAGAACAACATCGTGGTATTCAAGTTGATCATTGGATCACTTGAAAGGGGTTGAGTGAAACCCTCGTCCATTGGGACGCCACAACGTGGAAGTAGGCAAGTTTTGTACTTGGCCGAACCATGGGATAAACCACTGAGTCTCTTGTGATTGTTTCTCTGTGATACTTGTGTGTTCGCAAGAGCTTGCTACTTAGCCGTACTAACACTTAACCAAGTTTTGTGGCTATTAGTTGTTGAATTTTACAGGATCACCTATTCACCCCCTCTAGGTGCTCTCAAGTCTTCATCTTTGCATAGGCCTAGCCTAAGACGGTACCGTGAAATGGTTTACTTTGTTAGTTCTATGCATACAGCCCTTGGCCCCATTGTGAAAGAGTTGGTTCTCTCATTTTCTTGTACAGTGAAAATGTATTGTCAAAAGCCCTTAGCCTCACGACATTCATTTATCCTGAACAAGGCACTGAATTTTGGGGTGTTGTTCCTGCGTGAGTTCACCTTTTAATTATTAAGACAATATGTATGTACATTTTCATTAAGGTAGCTCGTTTCTGTGGTTTTTGTGTTGATGAATTGATAATTTTGGGAGATTTCATTGGAGATATTGAATACCTAGCAGTTCCAGTCTCAAAAAATTTGCTTATTTGTCATGCTGCTTCAGAGATTTGACCATCACGAGTGCTTTTGCTTTGCCAGTTCCATCCCTATACCATCTTGCTTCGCTAGAGCAATGCCAGGCGCACCGGCCTCACGGGGGAGTGCTCAGCTGGTTCTCGTTTTGACCTTGCTCTGGAGGTGAGTTTGTGCCTATTGTAGAAAAAGATCCAAGCTTTAATTAATCATTATCATGCCATGTCTGAGAAAGAACTGTAATTCTGGTGAGGTATTCTCTACTCATTTTGTTGATTTGATTCAAATGGTTAACTAGACGTGGAAAGTCATGCATTGTACCGGATTTGAATTAACCTCCAAGGGAAAAATAGTGTTAAGTCTGTATGAAAAAGGCAATGACATCTTTTCATCTAGTAGCAGCTATCAATGTCAAACTAAATTTGTGTCAATGCACATACTGAAACTTAAGGCAGACAAAGAAAAAGAACAACCCATCTAGAAGGCAAGCTTCAATTCTAGAGATGCTTAAAAACAACTGTTTTTTGTGGTGTTATGTCTGATTCAGATTACTTATATGGTTTGATCCCAACCATATGTTGAGTATTCAATGTTATTCTTTAGGAGAGGTTCTTGTGATGCGAGTTTTAATTATTTTATCCTTTCTGTGTATCCTCCTTGTAGGATGTAATGTCTTTTGTGTGTTCTCCTCGTAGAAATTATCTTTTTCATATCTTTTTAGGAGAATGAGATTTTGTAATTAGCAGCATGCATTACACTTTCTGGGAATAGACTTCTCTAATCTCTATGATTAGAACTAGAATGATGTCCCATGTACTATTCATAGTGTGAGTATAACGATTGATTTAGCTGGTGCCTTGCTGGTGCAGTTAACATTTGTAGGATTTGGCTCCTGATATAGTCAGCTCGACGAGCTTTGGTGTGTTTATCAATGCTTGGAACTTATGTTCTATTGTGTCAGTGATCCCTAAAATTGGCAAAGGCAGCCCAAACTCCTGGTGGATTGTGGATAACCTCTCATCATTGTATAGACATCCACGAGCTACCGCATCTTAGTATTGATTGAAGTAATATCCTCACTTGTAGACTTGTAGTGTTGATTGAAGTAGTATCCTGCTGAAGTGTTGATTGAAATAGTATCAAGTTATTGATTGAAATAGTATCCAGTTGTTGATTGAAATGTTATCCAATTTTTAGGATTGTCATCCATGAACTCTTGTATATTGATGGTGTGCTACATCGAGTGGGAACTATTCAAAAATACTTGGTGACTCTACCATATTGCAGCTTATGGTCAGGTATGCAGTTTGTAATCTACATATCTATATCAGTCTACCATCTCACTGTCCTTGGTAGCTGAGGTAAGGTTGCATTCATTTATGAACCATGTAGCCATAAGACATAAATAGAAAATATCATGTAGTTTGTTGTGTTTTACTGCACCTTTATGTAATGATTAAACAATAGTTTTGTATAATCTCTACCTGCTAGAATCCCATTTTTTGTTACACAGTTTTCATTGGTTAATTCGCTTTAGTGCTGAATATTTTTTGTTATCTGTTGGAGAGAAACACATCCTCTACAATGAGGAAGAAAAATTTTGAGGGGTCCTCTGTACTCTCTTGTGAACAAGATCATAGTGTCTGCATGCCATTAATTGAGAGTGGTACGTGTTGTGAATTTGCCCTCCCAAAAATCTTTTTCTATTGCTTTCTTCATTTCTAGAAATTTAGGGAACATGTTTTGTACAGTTGCTGCATAAGTTAGTTTGCTAGGTACATGCTTGCTATCTTTCAAACATTTTGATATTGAAAAAATCTATGGAGCTTGTTGTATGGCTCGCGGAGATTTTTAGATAGAAACTTTGGAACACGGAGTTCACAACTCAACATGATATTGCCATGTTGCATTTAGATTCCATATGTAAATTTTTTGAGATTGCAAATATATGTGTATGCTAGATATTGTTATATGCATTTTTAACTGTTTTTCTTTTCTCCATGTCTAGGACATTGCTGAAGGGAAGGTGAAGGTGCAAGAAGCCATCAACCCTTTTTTTGAATGGGTTATTGGTGCAGACTGATTTAGGAGGGTTTTTATTGCCATTGTTCTGATTTGCTGCTCCTCATAAAAAGCCAATTGTAAAGGTACCATTGTTTTCCCATGCTTGCTACAAC
Source organism: Zea luxurians (assembly GCA_029449295.1). Taxonomy (NCBI): domain Eukaryota; kingdom Viridiplantae; phylum Streptophyta; class Magnoliopsida; order Poales; family Poaceae; genus Zea; species Zea luxurians. Next base: position 68,588,883 of record JAOPSE010000009.1, on the reverse strand, counting down.
ATGTTTGTTAAATTGTTGATGTGTACGTATGTGCAAAATATTCAAATATGTGGTATGTTAGATTATTTAGTGTTTACATGTTGAGGAGCTACCTGCGGTGGCATCAATTGTTGCTTCTGATTTGCTCCCTAGAGGCCTTAAAGGTAAAAACCATTAGCCCTAAGGAATTATCTCTGGCATATGAACCATATCAAGCTGACATTCCTTTTTCCTAATTTTCTTGTTATTAATATGCCTGGTTACCTGCACAATTCAGTTGAACTGGATGTTCAAGTTCACATATTTTCCAAAGATTTGTTGTGCTATTGGTCTTGTCATGGAGCTCAAATTTGGTCCAATATGAATTATTATATGTGCTGCATACTCTAAATTTTTGTGTTTAATTTTTGCAAGATAAGTCCAGCGCTAAGATCAGATAAGGAGGCGGCGGCGTCGCTGAAATTTTGCATTAATTTATCTTGTTCAGCTCCTTGTGCCTGGATACGAGAGATGGTTAACTAAAACTAGATATTTTACCATGTTCAAATCCTGATGCCTAGATACAAGGTGGTTAACTGAAATAAGATGGTATGTGTTTGCAGGGGACGCCAACAAGGTTACTGTCATGTACATACATATTGATTAACGAGCATGATCCGAACCTATTTGCTGAATATGATTTTGTGGTAAGAACTTTTAGTTCATGTAGTTTCAAACCATGGTTTGTGAAGATGGAATACATAGTGTCACACCCGGTTCCAAGGGGTAGAACCGAGCGCATAGCATATGTGTGCCAGGATCTATTTCCACACATATGTTGACGTCACAAGTGTAATATATCAAAAGAACAATGCATAAGAGCGTAAATAACGATTATATTAACATATTACACTTCGAACAGACATAATGTCTTAACCTTTATTCATCAAAGTACAGCGAACATGACATCCATCCACAGGAAGATGACCAGGGGTATCACTAGACTAGCATCCATGGAGTTCAGCATCATATCTTCATCTGCAACTTCTGATCAAAATTAAGCAAGGGTGAGCTCACTTATGGTCGGGGCTCAGCAAGTGGGGGAAAAACTAATGCAAGGTAACAAGGTGAGGCTGAGGTTGAGCAGTAAGCACTTTAGTTGGTCAACATTTTATTAACAACACCTGTTTTACTAATAAGTGTGAATCCCAAGTATTCCCATTAAACAAAGGTACAAGAGTATTTCAAAAACACTTAAGTGAAACCACTTAAGCAAAACCATTGGCAGATCATCGGATCTCAATTTATTTCCATCTTCAAGTTCAATTATCATGTGAGGAGTCCAGGCTGCTCATAACCGTGAGCACGGCTGATATATCAGTTTTACACTCTGCAGAGGTGGCGCATCTTTACCCATGAGTCGTGATTCCCTTCTAGCCCGGGTTAGCTAGACCCGTATTCACTTCCGAGGTGAATGGCCAGGGTCTCACTACGAGGCTTCTCCCTAGAGTCCTCATTACGCAGATGCTGGAAATGGTCAAACTGCATAAGGCACACCTACCGTAACCAACTTATAGTCCAGACTACAGGGTAAAGCTTTGGGAACTATGCCCGTATCCAATCTGCCTGAGCCGGTACTATAAGCGCTTGCCAGATGCCCCCGTTCCGGTCGACCACGACCAACACCCAACATAAGACTTCCCTAGTTATTTAGCCAAGACCAGAGCCATGATAGTTCTCATGGTAGCACTGTTTTCCCGGGTGGTCACTCCATGTTCCAATTAATATGCAATAATCTTGTTTAACCATCGGGTTAACAACAACAATGTACACTTATCATTTGAAACATTAATATCATAAGCGGGAGTGACTGCATAAAGTTAAGTTGTAGCAATAGCATAGCTACGAAGATAAAATATAATTCCCAGGTTTGATCAAGGAATAAGGTTGGAAAGGTTATCTAAATAGGTAACCCGTCAAATTATGCATATACATCCAAAAGAATAAACTTTATTAAATGTATTGTTTGGGATCAAACAGAGTATGCAGAGGGAGAAGTCCACTTGCCTTGCTTATTGAAAACTTGAGGTCCTTCCACGGATAGGAATAGATCTTGATTCTTAACTACTAGATCAACCACTGAATATCACACAAACAAACAAGAAGAACAAACACCACTCAATAACATACAACATTCACCATACGTAAAGCTAAAAGAAAGCCTAACGAAAAGAGCGTTCGCTTTTAAAGAACATCGCAAGTAATGGTTATAATAAGAGGGTATTCTTTTCAAAAATGTGTGATCTATACTTTATAAAACAAGACATGAGCTTAAAACTATCTTAATTAAAATATACAAATATTAGGTTTGTCAATTTAATCATTTATAAAAACGTCATATGTGATATGTCTAAATTTAAGGGTTTATAAGACGATAAAACACGTTATAATAATATTAAACCTTTTTAACCTTTTAGAGAAGATATATGTTATATATATATATATAACGTTAATGAGTTATAAAACACATTATTAAACATTACTTTTATAACAAGCTCATAAACAACTTTTTATGTGAAAATATCATAATTATATTATTAATCACCTATTTAAGACGAGTTAGGTTATGGGCCTTAAGTGGATTTTCATGCAAAAGATAATGAACGCATAACCATCATTTAATTTCATTAAAAAGCACATAGCCTATATTATTATATTTGAAGTCAATATATATAAAGTGACATTTTAAGTTATAAAAGAACTTAAACTCTTATTACTTTATTTTATTCCTTTAGGAAAAGCTAAGTGATTCGTATATATTGTGGACTAAATTCCATAAAATCATTAATCATGCCATAAATCTAGTTATGTACAAATTGACTATAGGTTTGATTAATAAATTACGAGAAAAGATAATGAAGCTCTTATTTATCTTTAGTTTTAATTTAGGCACTAATGATCTAATTCATCAATAAGTAAACTATATCCGACATTATGTAAACTATCGATTTAATTTAGTTATGAGGGTATGGGCATCTAATTAAGTCATTTTAATATTATAGAAAACTCTATTATTTCTTAGTGTGAATAGACAATATATACGCATAAACTAACAAAATCTGAATATAAATCTAAATCAAGATTTATGAGAAAGATAAACATGTAATTAAATTTATAATGTTTTTGGTTATGAAAATACGTACTCTATACTTTTATCTTCTTATTTAGAAAATCTACAAATAAATGATTATGATACACATGTTCCTATTAAGTTACGAGAATGTGTTTAACAAAAAAAATATATCACATTTTATAAGCAAAGATTATATAATTATCTATTTTTTTATTTCTGGTTAAAATGTGATCCACCCTTTTCTTTTATCTTTTATTCAGAAAAACTACATTTAAACCAATTATAATGATCATTATTCAAATTAAGATGCAAAAGCATGAAAAATGGTGGAAATACTGATTAGAATTGTTTATACTATCGTTGTTATGAAATTAATCAAACAAATTTCTATTTTATTTAGGTAGGAAAATATGGATGAAAATCACAGCAGGGATAACTATTCTATTTACTACGTACATCAGAGGTAGTCTAAAAAAATGTCTTCTACCTCACACCAGGACAACAGGTAGAAGGAAACACCAGGAATAAATTCGATGACGTCGAGCTTCGGCGAACGAGGGTCAGCAACAGCGTTCGGCGTGGGATCGACGCTTGGCGCGGAGACGGCGAAGGAGCACAACAGCACGGGTACAACGACAATGTCGAGCGAGCACGACAATCGGCAATCGACTGGCGAGCAGCAGGAGGGCACGAGCTTTAGCGTGGAGAAGCTTGGCGAGGAGGCGGTATGCTTTGGTGCGTTCAATAACCGCGACGAACTGCATCGGGAGACAATGTTCAGACAGAGCTGCGACAGCGAGGTAAGGCAAAGCGCAGCTCACAGTGTGGCGAGGCGGCGAGCGCGGAGATGAGCACAACGTCACGGGTTGTGGGTTTTATAGGCCAGCGAGGAGGAGGTAGAGCGCCTGGGAGAGAGGAAACGGGCGGTCGGCGTCTTCAAGCGACCATCAACGGCGTCTGTTCATGGAGGATAGTAATGGGGAGGGAAAAACGGACGCATTGAATCACCAAGAACGCAGAGGAAGACGAACGGCTGGGCACGGGCGTTTCTATCGCGGGGCTTCGGGCGGGGTCACGGCTACTGCGCAGCGCGGGTCGGGGCGTGGGCGCGAGGCGACCGGTCGGGTCGGGCTCGGCGCGCAGGCGTAGGGGCGACGCGGTGCACGGCGTCGAGTGCTCGGGCGCGCGGGTCGGTGCAGTCCTGGGAGAGAGATGCGAGGGGAGAGAGAGGAATGGAAGGGAGAGCACAGGGAGGGCGGCGACGTGATTCAATCCTCGGAGCAGAGAGACAACAGAAAAGGAAGATGTACAGGCATATGTGGGACCCATACGTAAGGGAGAGGAAGTGGTGGGCGATTGGGCCATGCCAGAAGTCACGTACATAATTTAGTTTCTTCTTTTCAGTTTTTTCCAAATTTCCAAAAGCATTTTCCCTTTTCTATTTTTTTTATTTGTTTTAAACAAAGATACACAGATTTTATAATATATATAATTTTAGGGTAAATTCAAAATACTATAGGAAAACTATTTAATAAAAAAATCCACATCTAATAAATAATAATTCCTAAATGATGCATAAACCTATATATACCTTCCGAAATTAATATTTTGATCATCATTATTATTTTATAAAATGAGATTTTTATCACAAAGTTAAATCAAAAAATTGGATATGCAAATCAACTCAAACAAAATTTATGCTCCAAAATGAATGCATCAAACACTTGTTAAAATTTTACTATTCAAGAAAATTGTTCGATTTAATTATATCACCATTTCAATTTTTATAAACATAAATATTTTCTTTCTATTGAAAATGAATACATCAAACTGAGTTATTTTCAATTAATGGATTTAGGGTGTTACAAAATCTACCCCCTTAAAAAGAATCTCGTCCTCGAGATTAGGGAAGGCTAGCAAGAAAACAATGGTGATATACGGTTATTCGCAGGTTCTTGGTTCACATTGAACTCTTCTAAACTTAAGGAACTTATTGTTTCTTTGCTCCGCAATGACTACAAATCAAGCGATCTTCATCATCGTACTTATAACTGGTTGGTCTTCTGAATTATTGTTTGGGTCTTGCTTCATCGTCTTCTTCTTTAGTTGGTCTAGACGCTTCTTGGGGCATTCGCGAATAATATGTTCTTCATTTTTGCAGTAGAAGCAAGCACCTCTTGCTTTGAGTTCTTTGCGAGTCAACTTTGCTTGACCAACAGGGGGTGAGGGTTGATTGGGTGTCTGTATCTCATACAGCTGAGCCTGACTTGATTCTTCTGTTTGGGTATCCATGTGTTTCGTGGCTTTCGCTTGAGGTGGACTAATCATGTACCCAAATATTTTTCTATTCCTTTTGTTGTTCTTCATTCCATTCATCGAATATCTCTATGACTCATTTTTCTCGTTCATAGTTGTTAAGGTAGGAATATTGTTGTTGGCACCATTTACTTCATTTCCATTGGGGTTCATCATCTAGTCAAAGGGTAAAAGAGTTAGTGAGACAGACTGCATAAGAGGCTTGTATGACATTAAGATAAGGAGCGAACACAACTTTTTGATTTCGAAGATTAGTCAAGGAACAAGGGTGGTTTCATATTTCCGCCTAGCTTCATCATACTACAAGAGCGTACAAGTGTTATAATCCTTAACATGGATCTTTTGAACTTTATAGATTTCAGAGCATGATATCCAAATCATCTTTCTGATCCAACAATATTTCTTTGAGCACAATTAGAGAGAAAGACTTGAGCGGGACTTTAGGGCAACTAGAATAGAGCATCACATTGTTTGCATATAGCAGATGACACCATACTGTATTCTCTTATAAAGAGGCAAAACACGATAGGTGCGAGAGATTCTCCAAATTTATTCATATACCACTTAGCACTATTACATATCTTGAAAGGGGCAACACCTTGACACATTTTTTTTCTTCATGAAACATACTCCTTCTAGCTAAATGATATATTATTCTTCCTTGATAGATGTACCAATCTGAGCTGGAGGTCGATTGTCTTCAACTATTATTCTTTCTCCAGATGGGGTTTCCAAACATATGGTTCTATGTTGGATTACTGCCTTAGTTCTTTGTAACCAATTCTTTCCAAGAATCACATCCTTTCCCATTGATTCTATCACTAGGAGATCAGCTGGAAAATATATCCCGTTGATTTTAACACTTACTTTTGGACATATGTAGTTTACTAGCATTTTTCCTTCGGGTGCACTGATGGTCTTCCTTGATCTCAAGGGACACTTAAAGATACCATACTTTGTTGCAAACTGGGCACTGATAAGAGAATGTGTTGTACGAGGATCATACAACACGGTGGCGATGGTTGTGTGAATGACTAGTGTTCCAAAAATTACTGCATCATCATATGGAATGGTTTCTGTCCCTGCATAACTTATCCTTCCTGTGGTCTCTTTTTGTTGTTTATTCTTTGTTGATGCATGAGTTTGAGGGTGTTGTCTTTTCTTTTGGACCTTATTGATCTCCACATCCTTCTTAGGACAACCATTAACAAGATGGCCTGTATCACCACAGCCAAAGCAAGCACGACTTGATAAGTTACATGGTGGAGTTGTCTTTACGTTGTTGGTAGAAGTTTCTGTGCATTTTGGTTCATATTCCATGTCTGGAGACTGAGATAGCTTCATCTCGGAGGTGATCTGTAGCGAACTCTTCTCAGGACAGTTACGTAAGTAATGACCTTCACGTCCACATTGATAGCAAGCTTTTCTTGAAGTTATTTCTTGACTTTTTCCATGTTTCTCTTTTCGTTTCTTGGACCTGATGCGACGATGAGGCTGAAACTGTGTGCAAGTAATAGTCCATCCATCAATGTAACACTCATGTGTTTCTTCTTGGGGCTGGGCATCCTTGTGATGTTTTCTTTTTGGAATACCTGGCAATTCATCGTCTGACAGTGCATCTGCTATTAGTCGTTCTTGGGGAGACCATTGACTTTTTATGCCAGAAAACAAAATCCGGTTCTTTTGTTTTGTAGTTTCACTTTCGTTTGTACTGATCTGGCGACAAGGAATTCCATAGTACTCACAACAACAGCACGTTCCAAGTTCACTTGTCTGTTGGTTTGGTTGTTCATCCTTTTGGGTCTTGAATATCTGTTCATCAGCTGTTTTATTTATAGTGTTGTTTTGACTTGTCAACACACCACATTCTTTGCATTTAGTGACATCACTTGTAGTTGACATTCCAAGGTCTGACATCTGTATGGGTATGGAAGAATGGAAGGGACGAAAGGGTTGAGCAAAGACAGATTATAGAGAATAGAGAAAACCCATCTATCTAAGGTTTTTCCTAGCTAACTGATGTCATTGTGGACAAAAGTCACACAATACAACAACAATCATTACAAAGAAGCAAATCAAATATAGTCACAAATATAACTAACATGAACTCAAACATATCAGCACAACACAATCCAATTCTACTCATTCAACCAAAACAAAGGTGAGACAAGGTTTAGAATAAGAAAGATATTATAAAGTCAAGGAATCATATTGGAAATATCAAGACATATTTGTTCATGGACAAGAGTGAAATAAGATAACCATGAACTATTAAAGTGAGGATAAATGATACAACCAAGGATATGAAGTGAGTTAGGGAGAAAGTATTATCAAGGAGACAAAATAATAGAGCATTATCAAGTAGGAGTAAGGAGACAAAGAATTCAGTATATCAAGGTAGATATTGCGCAAGGATGGCAATACAATGGCAAGAAAACAAAAGTATAAGAAGTCAAGGGTTATATAGCAATATTAGGAATTAGAAAACCACTTATAATATAATATCGCCCTTAACGATCTAGTCGAAAAATCTTAGTACTAAAGAACTATCCTATCAACCTAGACAAGAAGTCTGGTAATAGATCCAGGGGATCCATAACAAAACTTCTTGCGGAGTGGGGATAAGACAGAATAGGGCATTGTCGATAGCTTCGAAAGGGTTCCTTCTGGCAAACTTCGCTTCAAGTTCCGCAATCCTAGCTTGATCATCTTGCAATGCTTCTCATTAGAACCTTCTGATAGACGAAGAATCAGACAAGAAGAGTTGAAGATAAAAGAGACGAGTTTTGATATAAAGTAAGTTTTTATGAAAATAGTTAAGTCAAGTTTTGAACGACTGACTGGGCTTTCCATTTCTAACTAATCTAACGACCTACGGTCACATTGCTTTGATACCACTTCTGTCACACCCGGTTCCAAGGGGTAGAACCGAGCGCATAGCATATGTGTGCCAGGATCTATTTCCACACATATGTTGACGTCACAAGTGTAATATATCAAAAGAACAATGCATAAGAGCGTAAATAACGATTATATTAACATATTACACTTCGAACAGACATAATGTCTTAACCTTTATTCATCAAAGTACAGCGAACATGACATCCATCCACAGGAAGATGACCAGGGGTATCACTAGACTAGCATCCATGGAGTTCAGCATCATATCTTCATCTGCAACTTCTGATCAAAATTAAGCAAGGGTGAGCTCACTTATGGTCGGGGCTCAGCAAGTGGGGGAAAAACTAATGCAAGGTAACAAGGTGAGGCTGAGGTTGAGCAGTAAGCACTTTAGTTGGTCAACATTTTATTAACAACACCTGTTTTACTAATAAGTGTGAATCCCAAGTATTCCCATTAAACAAAGGTACAAGAGTATTTCAAAAACACTTAAGTGAAACCACTTAAGCAAAACCATTGGCAGATCATCGGATCTCAATTTATTTCCATCTTCAAGTTCAATTATCATGTGAGGAGTCCAGGCTGCTCATAACCGTGAGCACGGCTGATATATCAGTTTTACACTCTGCAGAGGTGGCGCATCTTTACCCATGAGTCGTGATTCCCTTCTAGCCCGGGTTAGCTAGACCCGTATTCACTTCCGAGGTGAATGGCCAGGGTCTCACTACGAGGCTTCTCCCTAGAGTCCTCATTACACAGATGCTGGAAATGGTCAAACTGCATAAGGCACACCTACCGTAACCAACTTATAGTCCAGACTACAGGGTAAAGCTTTGGGAACTATGCCCGTATCCAATCTGCCTGAGCCGGTACTATAAGCGCTTGCCAGATGCCCCCGTTCCGGTCGACCACGACCAATACCCAACATAAGACTTCCCTAGTTATTTAGCCAAGACCAGAGCCATGATAGTTCTCATGGTAGCACTGTTTTCCCGGGTGGTCACTCCATGTTCCAATTAATATGCAATAATCTTGTTTAACCATCGGGTTAACAACAACAATGTACACTTATCATTTGAAACATTAATATCATAAGCGGGAGTGACTGCATAAAGTTAAGTTGTAGCAATAGCATAGCTACGAAGATAAAATATAATTCCCAGGTTTGATCAAGGAATAAGGTTGGAAAGGTTATCTAAATAGGTAACCCGTCAAATTATGCATATACATCCAAAAGAATAAACTTTATTAAATGTATTGTTTGGGATCAAACAGAGTATGCAGAGGGAGAAGTCCACTTGCCTTGCTTATTGAAAACTTGAGGTCCTTCCACGGATAGGAATAGATCTTGATTCTTAACTACTAGATCAACCACTGAATATCACACAAACAAACAAGAAGAACAAACACCACTCAATAACATACAACATTCACCATACGTAAAGCTAAAAGAAAGCCTAACGAAAAGAGCGTTCGCTTTTAAAGAACATCGCAAGTAATGGTTATAATAAGAGGGTATTCTTTTCAAAAATGTGTGATCTATACTTTATAAAACAAGACATGAGCTTAAAACTATCTTAATTAAAATATACAAATATTAGGTTTGTCAATTTAATCATTTATAAAAACGTCATATGTGATATGTCTAAATTTAAGGGTTTATAAGACGATAAAACACGTTATAATAATATTAAACCTTTTTAACCTTTTAGAGAAGATATATGTTATATATATATATAACGTTAATGAGTTATAAAACACATTATTAAACATTACTTTTATAACAAGCTCATAAACAACTTTTTATGTGAAAATATCATAATTATATTATTAATCACCTATTTAAGACGAGTTAGGTTATGGGCCTTAAGTGGATTTTCATGCAAAAGATAATGAACGCATAACCATCATTTAATTTCATTAAAAAGCACATAGCCTATATTATTATATTTGAAGTCAATATATATAAAGTGACATTTTAAGTTATAAAAGAACTTAAACTCTTATTACTTTATTTTATTCCTTTAGGAAAAGCTAAGTGATTCGTATATATTGTGGACTAAATTCCATAAAATCATTAATCATGCCATAAATCTAGTTATGTACAAATTGACTATAGGTTTGATTAATAAATTACGAGAAAAGATAATGAAGCTCTTATTTATCTTTAGTTTTAATTTAGGCACTAATGATCTAATTCATCAATAAGTAAACTATATCCGACATTATGTAAACTATCGATTTAATTTAGTTATGAGGGTATGGGCATCTAATTAAGTCATTTTAATATTATAGAAAACTCTATTATTTCTTAGTGTGAATAGACAATATATACGCATAAACTAACAAAATCTGAATATAAATCTAAATCAAGATTTATGAGAAAGATAAACATGTAATTAAATTTATAATGTTTTTGGTTATGAAAATACGTACTCTATACTTTTATCTTCTTATTTAGAAAATCTACAAATAAATGATTATGATACACATGTTCCTATTAAGTTACGAGAATGTGTTTAACAAAAAAAATATATCACATTTTATAAGCAAAGATTATATAATTATCTATTTTTTTTATTTCTGGTTAAAATGTGATCCACCCTTTTCTTTTATCTTTTATTCAGAAAAACTACATTTAAACCAATTATAATGATCATTATTCAAATTAAGATGCAAAAGCATGAAAAATGGTGGAAATACTGATTAGAATTGTTTATACTATCGTTGTTATGAAATTAATCAAACAAATTTCTATTTTATTTAGGTAGGAAAATATGGATGAAAATCACAGCAGGGATAACTATTCTATTTACTACGTACATCAGAGGTAGTCTCAAAAAAATGTCTTCTACCTCACACCAGGACAACAGGTAGAAGGAAACACCAGGAATAAATTCGATGACGTCGAGCTTCGGCGAACGAGGGTCAGCAACAGCGTTCGGCGTGGGATCGACGCTTGGCGCGGAGACGGTGAAGGAGCACAACAGCACGGGTACAACGACAATGTCGAGCGAGCACGACAATCGGCAATCGACTGGCGAGCAGCAGGAGGGCACGAGCTTTAGCGTGGAGAAGCTTGGCGAGGAGGCGGTATGCTTTGGTGCGTTCAATAACCGCGACGAACTGCATCGGGAGACAATGTTCAGACAGAGCTGCGACAGCGAGGTAAGGCAAAGCGCAGCTCACAGTGTGGCGAGGCGGCGAGCGCGGAGATGAGCACAACGTCGCGGGTTGTGGGTTTTATAGGCCAGCGAGGAGGAGGTAGAGCGCCTGGGAGAGAGGAAACGGGCGGTCGGCGTCTTCAAGCGACCATCAACGGCGTCTGTTCATGGAGGATAGTAATGGGGAGGGAAAAACGGACGCATTGAATCACCAAGAACGCAGAGGAAGACGAACGGCTGGGCACGGGCGTTTCTATCGCGGGGCTTCGGGCGGGGTCACGGCTACTGCGCAGCGCGGGTCGGGGCGTGGGCGCGAGGCGACCGGTCGGGTCGGGCTCGGCGCGCAGGCGTAGGGGCGACGCGGTGCACGGCGTCGAGTGCTCGGGCGCGCGGGTCGGTGCAGTCCTGGGAGAGAGATGCGAGGGGAGAGAGAGGAATGGAAGGGAGAGCACAGGGAGGGCGGCGACGTGATTCAATCCTCGGAGCAGAGAGACAACAGAAAAGGAAGATGTACAGGCATATGTGGGACCCATACGTAAGGGAGAGGAAGTGGTGGGCGATTGGGCCATGCCAGAAGTCACGTACATAATTTAGTTTCTTCTTTTCAGTTTTTTCCAAATTTCCAAAAGCATTTTCCCTTTTCTATTTTTTTATTTGTTTTAAACAAAGATACACAGATTTTATAATATATATAATTTTAGGGTAAATTCAAAATACTATAGAAAAACTATTTAATAAAAAAAATCCACATCTAATAAATAATAATTCCTAAATGATGCATAAACCTATATATACCTTCCGAAATTAATATTTTGATCATCATTATTATTTTATAAAATGAGATTTTTATCACAAAGTTAAATCAAAAAATTGTATATGCAAATCAACTCAAACAAAATTTATGCTCCAAAATGAATGCATCAAACACTTGTTAAAATTTTACTATTCAAGAAAATTGTTCGATTTAATTATATCACCATTTCATTTTTTATAAACATAAATATTTTCTTTCTATTGAAAATGAATACATCAAACTGAGTTATTTTCAATTAATGGATTTAGGGTGTTACACATAGTTGACACGACAACACAGAGCCTTGTCTCCCACGATTATTTGTAAATTTCATTTGGTAAAATTTTAGAACCATGAAATAACTGTGTCACACAGATTAGTCATTTTTCTGCTAAGAATATATGCTCGTGGTGCAAAATAACTATGGTGATGTCTATTTTGTACTTGCATTTGTTTTAGTCACATGCAATTCAAAGTCAATGATCTTTTGTACTTGCATTTGTTTCATGGAAGAAATATACTATTCCTCGCAAGATAGAAGTTTATTTTATACTGTAAGGTTAACCTTCATTTATTTGTTTTTCAAATGGTGAAATTCTGGAATCAATAGTATGTGTTTGTTTGTTTTGGAGTCCTCTAGATTATTTTTAGGTGTACTGTGTGGTTGGGTTTTGCGTTTTTTTATTTATTAGCACAGATGTAATTCTGTTATTTGGTGGGTCTGATCCTCCCTTTACAGGGAGGCTTGTACTTCGGACATTCTTTTCTTTCTTATAAATACAAAGATTTACGACTATTGGAAGTTTAAAATAGTGCCTTTCTGACCTAGGGTTTCTTTGCTTTCCTATCAGTCGTTTAAGGAGATCACACAACTTTTGACATTAGAGAACTTTAGGTAAAAAGCTGACTGGATAGCCTTGTCTTTTTGTATGCATCGATCTGTTGTCATTGTTGTCATGGATTTTAGTTGTTTCTGGCTTGCTCAACGAGTGATTTCTAAGTATGGTGTGCAAGACCAATAATGCTTGTTGAGCCGAAGAAGCTTATTGAAGCTAACTCCTTGTTCCGTGACAAGCTACAATTTCCTAGCCCGAAGAATTGTAGATGGGTTTGGATTGTGGAAATGAACTGCTATAAGGATATTGACATGAAACAAATAGCAAGTGACTGATGCAAGATATTTATGTACTCTCAATTGTGTATTTAGGTATTAAGAAGTAGCTATCTCAAATATCTGTGAACTCAAGTGACTATCCAGTTTGATAACTATTACTGATTCTTTTAATGTGTTGTTTGTTTGATAGCTAGATTAAAATAACAAAAATTATGCATGGATAGGATCACAAATGGATTATGAAATCTTTTCTTATAACAGTATAACACATTTGTACATAAGTTATTGTAATATTATATGTTTCCGTTGCAACGCACGGGCACTCACCTATTAATCCTTATGAATGAGGAGGTTCTGCAAATTGAAGAATTTTTGAAATTTTGTATTTATTGTCTACATTGTTAGCTCTCTATATTTTTTTATTGTTTACAACTTTTAGCTCTATAGAGACTTCAGTTCCAGTTATTTAGTAGAATAATGAGTTGATTTGGTGAGTAAATTTTTTGTGAGCTCAGAGTATCTGGTGGGAGTTTTGTTTGATTATTTCCTATATCGAGTAGTGATTTTATAATTTTTTGTCAGAGGAGATACCAAGGGCTTCATATGCATTGTGCAACCATAAATTTACTAGATTAACTAACTTTTTATAAGTGGAAGGATGGTGACCCTCAATTTGAATTCAACTGTCTTTCTTGTGTTAAGGAGATATCATGCCCACTGTCTAACAAAATATGTTTTGTATGCCTTTCTATACAGTGATGTAGTTAATATTTTTGCCAGCATGCCTACTTTCTTTAGTTCAGGAGCTATGCCATTGATTGTTACATTATGCTCACTTTTATTCATAGGTTGCTAGAATACAAAAAATAATAAACAACGAGCAGTTTCTGTTTTGATGTAAGATTATCCTCCACCCATATTTACCCATTCTTCTTAGATTTAGAGTCATTTTTTTGAAAATAAAAGCTCTTGGTCTGGATGTCATGTTGATTGTGGAGCAAGTCTAACGGTGACGATGGAGATAGAAAGAGGGAAATTAAATATATGTTACTTGCAATTGATTACCAATCAAGAAGTTAAACCTAAATTCACTTTTCCTATACCAAGCCTTATTCATAGGCGTGACGCCATGCCGTGAGCCATTGCTGGTAGACTTGGTCCCACTCCCACATGACAATGGATGTAAATAAGTTGCAACCATTGTGCCTATTTTTGTGAGCTTTCTAATTCTTAAAATATTGACATTATTGCTTAGCTGGATATGTTTGGATTTCAGAAAGTTTCCTTTCGAATCTTTCTAATGCAGGTGCAATCCACTCTTATTGGCAGGAAGCAAGTTTTGTCAAATAGCGGTATTGCAAGTATCTCGGTTGTGTTGATAGCATTAGTCATCGAAGGGATAGATAGGTGTTTAGATTCAAAAGAGTCAACTCTTGTTACTGCTCTTATTGATGGTGTTATTGGACATTATGCTTGCTACAATGGAGATACATGGTCATCTGAGCTCGACATTCTTTGTAAAGCTGAGCCACGAATTATCACAACATTCAAGGTGTTGTTAAGTCTTTTTTATGATTGCACAAATCATTAGCAAACATATAATTTTTCACTGTTTCCTTTTGATTTGTTTAGAGTGCGGAAGGCTACCATTGGTGGTGTAACCATAGATGGGCTTCTTGCAACAGCAGTTGGATTCTCGATTGGGCTTGCATTTGTGCTGATAGGATTTTTCACCACTCAATGTGCTCCTGATGTATTCTAGAACCAGCTGCTAGCTATACCCTTGGCACAGCTGCCGCCCTATGTAGAAGTTTGATCGATTCCTTCTTGAGCGCAACGGTTCAGTATAGTGGGTTCTACAGTGTTCGCAAAAAGGTATTGCAACCAAACTATTTGAAAAATTTGTAGTGTCTCTACATATCCTTGTCTCCTCTGGTTTTGAAAGCTTATTCTCTGCTATGTCATGTTTGTTTTGCTTAGGTGGTGGGAGTAGATGGTCCAATATTAACCTTTAAAATTGTGAGTTAGTAGTTTCTGTTAGTGCCTAGCCTTTTAGACTATTGCCATTATTTTTAGAGGTAACAAAACTATGATGAGCTAACATAAACATTATTCATTCTATTATGTAAATAAACTCAAAATAAACCATATGAGACAAAGAAATGTAAGGTGCACAGTTCACGAGGAATAATACTGAGAAGCATAATTATGCATTTGTATTTGTTATATTGATAGGCCTTGATCGTCTTGCTTGATAACGTAGATGATACAGTAGTACAAGTTATTATTTGACCCTGATTGTTGCCTCTGCAGGTAAAGCCAACAAAGTTCAATATTTACAATAACTCGATGTCTCCATGGTTTGCAAGACAAGATTAAGCAGCTCTAAGATTAAGATAGTTGCCATCGATCTTGCCACAGTTTTTACTTGAGTTGAGCAGATAACAAGCGGCTTGGGGTACTGATATTTATTTTTCTATCTTGTTTAATCTATTTGTTCAACTAATTTCAAAATAGTTAGTGCTTTAGCATCTCATCATAGATCCTAAATACTTCCTTTGTCAAAGCTTTCACTTGTCTGAAGGTAACGATTCTTTGATTATGCACTAATCTTATATGTGTTTCTGCATTGCATTCATTTACCAAATCTGTAAGATGCACTCTACCATTTCATGATGTCCCTTATTTACATGTGTAAAATGATCCACATCAATAAAAATTGCCCCTTCGTATTCTGAAGTAAAATAACAAGCTTACATGCTATTACTGATATACTCCCTGTTCTTACAGCCAAGGTCTCTTGGCCTACGCGTAGACAGACTCCAGGAAGATGTCGGCCTTCTGCTTCTCCATCACCGTCGTTATCATGCAGCCTGCTAGAATGCCACAGTGGGATAGGAGCATGGGGATGAGCAGGTAAGCCTCCCTTACTTTTTTGCAACTGATATATTCCTCTTATAATTCCAGTACAGTTACTTTTTGCAATACACATACGTGCTTCTACATCTCTTTTTCTATCTCTCTTTTTTCCAGATGAATATTAGCCTCGTCATGATATATGGCTTGGGCATCTGCATCCTTTTGCACAAAAAACTTAAACTATGCAGCATGTCCAGGCCGGGCCTAAGAAATTTGAGGCCCTGTGCCAAATCTAAAACAGTGATTTATACATTATACCCAGTCGGCACTAGCGAGCGATGAGAAAGATACTGAACAATTCTACGATCCAAGCATGGAATTATAATCATTAAAACTCTGCTGCTACTGTTACTTGGTTCATAGACTAATATATACATCTGTCGGAGAGGAGCGCTGAGTTATGCCTGTAGGTCATTAGGGCTCTTCAGAGAGACTGGAGCGTCCTCTCCCGCACGCCTGCGATTGAGCTCCGCTCGTAGGTCCTCGGTCGGCGCAGCCCTTACTGAAGGTGAGCGCACTGATGCCGACGCCTCATGTTGACGCCGGGATGACCGAGGCCTAGGCCTGGCTGAGCCAGAATGCGCCATGCTGAGTAGCCGTCGACGTCGTCACGCCATTGCTTCATGGCCCCCGGCAAGGGCGTGGAGCTAGGAGGGTGGCGTAGCAACTCCCTGGCCACAGACAAGGCCCCAGACGTAGCCCTCGACGCTTTGGATGTCTGCGCCGAAGTGTGCTGTCGCGCAGAGCGCACAATAGCAGCACCAGGCGCAGGGCGGTTGGAGGCCCGTGGCGTGGAAGAGGCAGTCTCTTCCTCCATCGGGAAGTCCTCGGGAATGAAGTCGTGGTGCTCGACGATATGGACCATGGTGTCAAGTAGGAAAACAAACAAAAACCAAAAGCCAAGCCCCCTACCTGGCACGCCAAATGTTGGAGAGGAAATTCTCCGGCCGAGTGGCAGAACGCACCCGCCCTAAATCCTAAGATGAGGAGGGGCCTAAGCGTTTTGCCTGTCTGCTAGATGGTCGATGAAAACACGAGAGCACACAAGAGTTTAGAGTGGTTCGGGCCACCGGAGCATAATACCCTACTCCACTATGTGTGGTATTGCTGATGCTCGAGAGCTTGGAGAACTTCCCGAGGGTCTAAGTGAGTCTGAGTGACTTGCCTTGTAACGTCGTGTGCCTTCCCTTTTATAGCTCAAGGGAGGCACATACAAGGATGATGAGCCCCGACATGTGGGCCTAGGAACATAATGGAAGGAATACCTAGAGCAACTAATGCAGGTGACGTCTGTGCAATCTCTAGGCCCATGTTGTCTGCAGCACGCGCAGTGTTGACATGCGGTGGTAGCTTCCTTGGTAACGTTCGAGTAATGATGGGTGTTGTGCACGCGACAGTATGGGCGTGCAGTCTGCCAGCGAAACGGACAGGCATGCCACCTGTGAGATGGATAGGTCGCTGCCTGTCAGCAAAATGGATAGGTCTCATTAAATGTGGAGGCGGCACATCGCCTGCCAGTGGAATGGATAGGCACGCTGCCTGCGGAATGGACAGGTCTCATTAAATGCCGAGGTGGCACATCGCCTGTCAGTGGGATGCATAGGCGGCGCGCCTTATCCGCAATAAATGCAGGGGCCGCGTAACCCAGAGGCCTTACGTCAGGCTCTGCCCGTTGGCTTACGTCATGTAGTAGGCCACGTGGCAGCATCGGGTCTCCGCCTGGGCGGGAGCAGAAGCGCATGCGGACAGGTCCGCACCATACTAGGTCTGGACACGTGTCGGCACCAGACCCCTGCCTGGGTACTGTTCAAGGCCCATGTATGCCCTGTCCTGGGACCTCGGGACCCCACTGTGGGCTGCCTGGACCCCATGGAGGGGTCTATGTCCCATTCCAGGGGTCCGGCTTGCATACGTGGAGGTCCAGGACCAACCTTGGGGGTCCGGACCGTATATCCGGGGGTCCGGCTTGCACACGTGGAGGTCCGGGACCACCCCTGGGGGTCCGGACCGTATATCCGGGGGTCCGGTGCTCTCCCATGAGGGTCTGGACCCATTGTTGATGCTTTGGAGTATGACACCTTCTCTAGACACGTGGCGGCTTTGGACCCGCCCATGTGGTGGAGTCGGGCGCTGCTGTGGGCCCTTAATAGCCGCCTGAGGTTGGGGCGAGCCGTGGCTTGGTCCCACACATAGCACTTCCACCACATGACTAAGGGATAGCCGCATGGGTCCTCTGCCTTTATACAGTAGTAGGGGGTACCCTAGTTTCAGGGTACCGACAGTGGCCCCCGGGCCCGCCTCAGGGGAGGATGCGAGCCTACAGGTGGGGCCAATGCTTGTATCTTGCCTCATTATGGCTTGAGCGATGATTGGGGTGTCATCTTAGCACGCCTGCTGACGTGCCGCATTAATTCAGCGCATCAGTCGACGCATGCGCTGTCAATCTGCCCACGATCACGTCAACTGTCACATCTGTCCCCGCGGCTGATTGACCCATGGCCTCACGTCTGGTGGTTCCATCGGGCCACGCGCGGGGTGCCTTGTTGCCGCCGCCTCAGTTAAAAATATCCCTCCGCAGCGGCCCCGAGGCGGTGCGCTCCTCACGCGGCGGTTCGCCTCTTTCGCACTCGGAGACCAGCGCACCAGCCGCATGACTTGTGGGCTCGGGCCCCCATGTCAGAGACTGGGTCGCTTGGGCGTTAGGTGCGCACCGGACGGGATTTCCTGCAGCGTCTCGGGGCACGAGCGGGAGAGTCCCTCTTGAAAAGGGATTCACCCCGTGCGCAGCAGTTACGCTTTCGCATTCTCTCCAATCGCTACGCCCTTTCGCCTCCGAGCTCTCTGCGCCCCTTCGCATTCACGCTTTCCTGCTCTGTACTTGCGCCGCCACCGTCGCCATGACTTCGCTAGCTCGTCCTGACCGCTTCCAGTCTAAGGCGACGCTCAATCTGGTGCGCAACCTGCTCGGATGGAGCGCGCCGGCGTTCGCCGGAAGGATCTGCGCCGGCGTCCCCCTTGGCGGCCTCGCTGCTGGGGAGTTCGTCTTGTTTGTCTCCTACCTCTCCTGTGGGTTGGCACTGCCGATCTCGCCTTTCCTCCTGCTGCTGCTGGACGAGCTCGGGCTCCAACTTTAGCACCTCACGCCCCACTCCATCCTTTAGGCGGCCATCTTCGCCCACCTCTACGAGATGTTCATGGGGGTGACCCCCTGCACCTCCCTCTTCTGCCATTTCTTTGTGTTGGTGAAGTCTGGGAAGGCTAAGGACAACCTCGGCGCTTACTACTTCCAGACGAGGCCGGACTCGGCCGGCGCCTACATCTCCTCCCTCGGCGGCGCGAGGTGGGAAAATTGGCGCACCGACTGGGTGATCGCCAGCACCGAGGCCAACGACTGCCTCGCGCTGCTGAGCGACGGTCCAACGCTCGACCGGAAGCAATGGAGGGCTAAGCCGTCGCTGGTGCCGAAGTTCCTGCCCGTATTGGACAGGATCAAGACCTTGCCAACCGGTGGTCTGACCTATCTTAGGAGGATCCAGCGTGGGCCGGGCACCGACCTATCTTGGGAGGAGCTGGAAGTCCTGGTGAAGGGGATTACTGGTGAGTCCTTCATCCCTGAGTCCCTAATCTTTCCCCAGGGCATCCCTGCACTCTGCGACGACCCAGGATTGAGGACGGCGATCCTGGCCTCGCTGCCGACCCTTGACGAGAGCGGCGTGGCGGTTCGCCAGACCGGCGGCCGAGACCCCCACCGCGGGATCTGGATCTTCGACGCGCCGGCTGGAGGCCCCCAGCCCGCTAGTGCGGGCTCTAGAGCTCCCTCCGCGGCCCCCAGCCCCTTGGACAAGGGCAAAGGGGCTGCAAGTAGCTCCTCCGCCTTAGGTGGCACCGGGGGGTCGGAGGAAGAGACACGACGCCGGTTGCGTCGTGCCGATGTGTCGCTTGTCTCAGACCCTCCCCTTGATTCAGACCCCCCAAAAGCGTCAGAGGACCACTGGCGAGGCCGAGGAGACCGGCTCCCAGGCCCAGGGCATGCAGAGGCACGTCAGCCCTCCGCCACCACCACCATCGGATCCACCGCCACCGCTGCCACCACCACCGTTGGTCCCACCGCCACCACCGCCACCTAGGGGTGATCTCCCCTAGGGGCACCAACAGCGACAACCACAGCAGCAGCAACAACAACAGCAGCGGACGTCCCGCTTCCAGGGTCGCTGGAAGGTTCAGGGCCTCAAGTAAGTGTAGCCCCATCCTTGTTTTTGCGAGTGTAGTTATCATGCCGTCGGGTCTCAACCCATCCTTGTTTGCCAGGGCTTCCTCCCCCTCTGCTCCCAAGGTCGCGCCTTCTCTACCAGATACCATGCCCGCCGGTGGGTCTGGCTCTCAGCAGTAGGCGTCTGCTGGGAGTGGTGCCGACGGTCCGCCCCCGGCTACTGCAACTGCGCCGATGGCTACCGCAGCCTCAACGACAGCGATGGCGTCGAGTACACCGTCAGCAGCAGCAGAGGAGGTCCCAACTGCGCTCGCCCCCGCCATCAAGGGTGACGCGGGGGGCGCGTCCAGCTCTGACCCGCCGCCCACTCTGGAGGAGCCAGAGGTGGTTCTTGGGCGGTGGCTCCGATCCGGCGCCGAGCCAGAAGCAGCGCCGGTTCCCCTCCCCTGAGTGCTGTCTCGTGCGCATCAGGCCCTTCAAGAGACCGAGGCGATGATCCGGCGGGAATGGGAGGTGCTGGAATCTGAGCACCAGCGCCTCAACGACTGGCGTACCCAGCTGGAGGAGCGCACCAAGGCGGCGTCCCACCAGTTTGCCTTTGAGCGGTCTGAACTGGCATGGGACCGCAAGGACTACAAGACGGACCTCCAAAAGGTGTACGCCAGGGAGCTGGAGGTGAGCCGGAAGGAGAAGAGGTTGGCCAAGAAGGAGGAGCACTTGAACCAGAGGGAGGAGGTTGTCATAAAGCTCCAGGCCAAGCTGAATGCCTTCAATGAAATCTTGGAGGAGCAGCGGGTCCAGTAGACCGCGACTGTGGAGAGCCTGCAAAAGCTGCAGTAGGAGCTCGATGGCAAGGCCCGCGATGCCACCCTCGCCGAGGAGAAGCTTAAAGCAAAAGGAGAATCCTTGGACAGGCGGGAGATGGGTCTCACCAGGCAGGAGGCGGACCTCGCCAGGCGGGAGAAGGATCTCGCCTTCAAGGAGGAAATGCTTGAGAGGCAGGAGAAGTCGTTGGCCGAGCATGAGCTCGAGGTGGAGGAGAAGGAGTGGACGGTGGAGGAGCGGGTCCATCGGTTCTAGGCGGCGTAGGCGACACAGGCAGCACCGGGCCCCCAAGCGGTGGAGGCGATGAAGAAGACACTTGAAGATCTCCAGGCGGAGCATCGCGCCAGGGTCCAGCGCATCTCCGCATGGGCCGGCGAGGCGAGCACGACACTGGTGCCGCTAGGGGTGAGTCCCATCCCGGTGTTGGAGATGCCGACGTCCATCTCCGATGCGCTCTCGGTGCTGGACTCCGCCGCCGACCGCCTCCAACGCCTGGACCAGATCCTTGGCACCCACCTGGAGGCCGAGGGCGGCAGGCTCTGCCGGGTGGTGATCGAGTACATCCTGACGTGCTTCCGGAGCCATGACCCGACCATCTCCTTGGAGCCGGTGATCGCTAGTCCGGTGGCTGACACCGAAGACGCCGCCCGGGAGGGCATACAAGATACTGTGGAGGTGGTGGCCGAGCGCTTCCAGCGGGATCCTGCCGATGATTAGTAGCTAGATCTGCAGAGAGAAGGCAAGGGTCCCACTGGGAAGTGGCTTTGTAACAATTTTTGGTTTTGTAAGATACTTTTGAGAAGTATTAAACTAACAGTGACAGAACTTATCTGTATGCAATTTGCCTTTGTTGTGTGTGTCGTTACCAACTTATCCCTGGTACTTGGCCCCCCTGGGATGTAGGCTCGACGTGTCGAGGCTGGATGCTAGTACACTTAAGAAAGAATTGGTGACCCGACCCCCAGGAGGTAGTCTCGGCTGGTACCTGGACCTGTACATGGCTTCAGCTAGGAAGTTTTAGTAGCACACCCATAGGACCCACCAACTGGTATCTTTTATCCTTTGATTCATGCAACAGGGACCTGCAGGACTTAGTCTGGGAAGCCAAGTCATGTGTCCGAACCCCTTGAATCACAACCCAGATACTAGGACACCCGTCGCAGAGTGGTGGAGCGTGTAGGCTTAGGGTACGGGACTAGGCTAAGCGGCTACACAGCTCCGGACCACCCCAGGAGACGTGTGTTCATTCTCTAGAACCGGACCCCAGGTTACTGGACCCACAGGACAATAGTTCCAGATACTAGGATACTCGTCACAGAGTGGTGGAGGTGCAAGCTTAGGGTACGGAACCAAGATAAACGACTACACAGCTCCGGACCACTCCGGGGAACGAGCACCTGTTCTCTAGAACTGCCCCCAGGCTGCCGGACCCCTCTTGCCGAGGGGTCCCAAACTGCAAGCCTGGCTACTCAATTCGGATATCATTATACCAGCAAGGGTGGGGACTGTATGGGTGGGTTAGATAAAAAATAATGCTCGTAAGTTGAAGCAGACTAAAAACATCACAAAAACAAATCTGGGGGTGAATCTTTTCTTTATAACTTGATATTCATGAGTGTAGGCCAACAGACTTGGTTTATGAGGGCGGACCTCACCGGGTTGACGTACATATGTGTGCTACCTAGTTACAAAGGAAGAAGACCGGGTTCCCAGGTTTGTTTTTATGGGTAAAACTTATGGAGATGCTCTATGTTCTAGGGATTGGGAAGAGGCTCTCCTTCAGTTATAGCGAGGCGGACACACCTGGGTCGGCATATTTCCATCACCTTGAAGGGTCCTTCCCAGCTGGGGGAGAGTTTGTGGAGCCCTTCTCGGTTCAGTACTCGCCTTAGGACCAGGTCCCCAACCCTGAGCTCACTACTATGCATGAACCGTTGGTGGTAGCGCCTGAGCGCCTGGTTGTACCGTGCATTTTGGATTGCCGCTCGCCATCTGCGCTTGTCGTGAAGTCCGCGTCCTCACACCGTAGTTGTTCCTGCATAGACTCATTGAAAGCCTGGACCTGTGGGGAGCCCATAATGATTTCTGGGGGAAGGCAGGCTTCAGCCCCGTAGACCAGGAAGAACGGGGTCTCCCCGGTAGCTCGGCTGGGTGTGGTCCGGTTCCCCCACAGCACGGACGGAAGCTCACTGACTCAATTTGCACCATGATTTTTTAAGTAGTCGTAGGTGCGTGTCTTGAGTCCCATGATGATTTCTGCGTTTGCCCTCTCCACTTGGCCGTTGCTCCTGGGATGAGCCATAGACGCAAAGCAGAGCTGGGTGCCGATGCCCTCGCAATACTCCTGGAAGAGCCGACTTGTAAACTGAGTCCCGTTGTCCGTAATGATACGGCTTGGGACCCCAAATCTACAGACAATCGACCTGAGGAAAGCAACAACAGCACCCTGGGTGATGTTGACCACAGGGGTGGCCTCTGGCCACTTGGTGAACTTGTCGGTGGCGACGAAGAGGTACTGGTACCCGCCGACGGCCATGGGGAATGGTCCCAGGATATCCACCCCCCATATATCGAATGGCCAGGAGGGTGGAATCATCTGTAGAGCCTGAGCTGGTGTGTGTATCTGCTTTGTGTGGAATTGACACGCCTTGTAGGACTTTACCATCTCAACTACATCCTGGAGGGCGGTTGGCCAATAAAAGCCATGCCGGAAGGCCTTACCGACCAGTGTGTGGGATGAGGAATGACTTCCGCACTCTCCTCCATGGATCTCCGTGAGCAACTCATGGCCCTCCTCCTGGGTAATGCACCGCATGAGAATGTCGTTGGCGCCACGGCGGTAGAGATCCCCTTCCACCACTGTGTATCGCTTAGCCAACCGCACTATGCGCTCTGCGGATACATGATCTTTAGGAAGGATGTTTTCCTTCAGGTAGTCCCGGATCTCAGAGATCCATGCATTGGGACCACTCTGAGATACTGGCTGTGGCACTAAGGGGTAGGTAGGACCCCCTACAGCACACAGTCTTCGGTGGGCTCTGTAGATGCAACGCCACTGGGACCGCTAGCTTCGAGGTGCTAGTCTCGCCCCCTTCGTCCAGTTCGGCAGGCTGGGCGGTGGGTCTCAGTAGCCGTCTTTCGAGGACGCCCTCGGGCACGGATGCCCAAGTTGATGCCCTCACGGAGAGGTCATCTGTCGCCGAGTTGTCAGCCCGAGGAACATGTTGCAGTTCCAGGGCTGTGAAGTCTTTCTCTAGATTCCTTACGTGGAGGAGGTAAGCTACGAGCCTGGGCTCATTGCAGCTACATTCCCCATGGACTTGCTTGATGATCAGTTAGGAGTCCCCCTTCACGAGGAGCTAGCGGATCCCCAACGATAGGGCCGCAGACAAGCCAAATATAAGTGCCTCGTACTCTGCCATATTGTTGGTGGCCTTGAACTCGAGGTGCACCATGTACTTCACTTGATCTCCGCTTGGGTCGACGAGTAGGGGTGGAAATTTGGCTCGGGCTCGACGAGCCGGCTCGGGCTCGGTGAGGCTCGGCTCGGCTCGAGCCGGCTCGCGAGCCAAAACGAGCCCGAGCCGAGCCTGATTTTGTAGCTCGCCAGAACTGCGAGCCGAGCCGAGCCGGCTCGGTCCAGCTCGCGAGCCGGCTCGCGAGCCGAGCTAACAACGTCAAGTATACTATTATACCATATTATTGTTATGTTTTGAACTATTTTATTGAATTTCTTGAACTTGATATGTGATACACTTATATTGTAGTCTAAAAATATATTATACATAATTTTTTTATCTTATATATAATAAAAAATATATAATTTATACTCTAAACGTGATTTAGTGTGAGGCTCGCGAGCTGGCTCGAGCCGGCTCGCGAGCCGTTACCGAGCCGAGCCGAGCCTCTAGGTCGGGCTCGCAAAATGACCGAGCCGAGCCTGGCTCGGCTCGCAACTGCACCGAGCCACGTCGAGCCGAGCCGAGCCGAGCTCGGCTCGGCTCGTTTCCAGCCCTATCGACGAGGACCACCCTAGCCCCGCCAACTTGCTGACAGGCGGATCCGTCGAAGAAGAGCGTCCAATGGGGTTCGGTGAAGACCGGACCCCTGGGCTTTGCAGGTGTGGGGTCCGAATCGAGATCTGGACCCCCAGGACGCTCGGTGGAGGTGTCCACTCCACGATGAAGTCAGCCAGGACCTGGCTCTTGAGAGCGTGGCGAGGCTGGAAGTCCAGCTGGAACTCAGCGAGCTCCACGGCCCACTTGGCGATGTTGCCTATGGCGTTAGAGTTGTGGAGGATGGCCCTTAACGGAAAGGAGGTCACCACCACAACCATGTGTGCTTGGAAATAGTGGCGCAGCTTTCTAGACACAACAAGTAGAGCATAGAGGAGCTTGTGCGTCTCAAGGTACCTGGTCTTTGCCTCATGGAGGACCTCACTGACGTAGTAGACTGGCCTCTGAACGGTCCAGACCCCTATAGCTGGTCGCGAGTCCTCGGGCTCCGTGGTGGTCTGTAACACCCCGTCCAATCCCTGGACCGGCGGTACTTACTCCTGGCAGCTCTCTAGGATCATATATTGTCCCCACAGACCAACATGCGCACCCGAGAAAACTTCCCGGTCGGTCACCCATCCCAAATTGCTCCAAGCCAAGCACGCTTAACTTGGAGGTTCTTTCGAGATAGGCTTCCGAAAAAGAAGATGCACCTTGTTGGTATGATTACACTATTAATTCTATTAAGCCTTGGGCCAGGACATCCCATCCCAGGGGCCAGGATATCACAATCCACCCCCCTTAGAAGACCGACGTCCTCGTCGGTCAACCCCAATCCAGGAACCTCCCCTCTTGGCCACGTCTGTATGTCTAGTGTCGTCATATGCCATGCCATGTGACCACTTCGGGCCCACATGCGCCATGCGCCATATACCCGAACCCCCTAGCCCACACACGCCGTGAAACCGCGAGGGTCGGCTCTGATACCACTTGTAACACCCCGTCCAATCCCTGGACCGGCGGTACTTACTCCTGGCAGCTCTCTAGGATCATATATTGTCCCCACAGACCAACACGAGTCTTTTGTGCGCACTTTGTCCTCACTCATGCGCACCCGAGAAAACTTCCCGGTCGGTCACCCATCCCAAATTGCTCCAAGCCAAGCACGCTTAACTTGGAGGTTCTTTCGAGATAGGCTTTCGAAAAAGAAGATGCACCTTGTTGGTATGATTACACTATTAATTCTATTAAGCCTTGGGCCAGGACATCCCATCCCAGGGGCCAGGATATCACTACTCATTTGATGTCACAAGAATTATGCTGGGAAATGGAACGACTCAACCTTGGATTTCTCAATAATGTAGAAACAACAGTGATGGAGGTCGAATCTACTTTGGAAGAAGAGATCCGTAAAGGACAAGAGTCCGATGAGAAGATTAAGGAAATTAAGACTTTGATTAGTTTGGGTAAAGCCCCAGATTTCATGGAAGATGAACAAGGCACAATATGGTTTAAGAAGAGAATCTGTGTACCGAAAATCGAGCACTTACGCCAACTTATTTTGAGAGAAGCTCATGATTCAGCTTACTCTATTCACCCTGGAAGTACAAAGATGTACCAGGACCTTAAGGAAAAGTATTGGTGGTACGGTCTGAAAAGAGATGTTGCTACTCATGTTGCACTATGTGACGTGTGTCAGCGAGTTAAAGCCGAACACCAAAGACCAGCAGGATTGCTACAACCTCTCAAGGTACCGGAATGGAAATGGGAAGAAATCAGTATGGATTTCATAGTTGGACTACCTCGTACTCGAGATGGCTATGATTCAATATGGGTCATAGTAGACAGGTTAACTAAAGTGGCACATTTTATACCTGTGAAGACAACTTACTCAGGAGCCCAGTTAGCAGAATTATACATGTCGAGGATTGTTTGTCTGCATGGAGTACCGAAGAAGATCGTATCAGATCGAGGAACCCAGTTTACCTCACGCTTTTGGAAAAGACTTCATGAGTCCATGGATACCAAGCTAAACTTTAGTTCAGCTTATCATCCTCAAACGGATGGGCAAACGGAAAGAACGAACCAAGTATTAGAAGATATGCTAAGAGCGTGCGCTCTAAAGCATGGTAGAAGCTGGGATAAAAGTTTGCCTTATGCAGAATTTTCGTATAACAACAGTTATCAAGCAAGTCTCAAAATGGCACCATTTGAAGCACTATATGGACGAAAGTGTAGAACACCACTTTATTGGAATCAAACTGGAGAAAGTCAAGTATTTGGTCCAGAAATTCTCCAAGAGGCGGAAAAGCAAGTACAAATTATCAGAGAAAATTTGAAGACAGCACAGTCAAGACAGAAGAGCTATGCTGATAATAGAAGAAGAGAATTGATGTTTGAAGTAGGAGACTTTGTCTACCTTAAAGTTTCACCGATGAGAGTAATGAAAAGGTTTAAGGTTAAAGGAAAATTATCACCTCGCTATATCGGCCCATTTAAGATTTTGGAAAGAAAAGGTGAAGTAGCCTACCAGTTAGAGCTACCCGATAGATTATCGGATGTGCATGACGTATTTCACGTATCACAACTCAAGAAGTGCTTGAGAGTACCCGAGGAACAGTTACCCCTGGAAGAACTGAATGTTAATGAGGATTTGACTTATTCGGAGTACCCGATCAGAATTCTGGAAACATCTAGCAGAATTACACGGAGTAAAGTCATTAATATGTGCAAGGTTCAGTGGAGCCATCATTCGGAAGATGAGGCCACTTGGGAAAGAGAAGATGAACTCAGAGCAGAATTTCCCCAGTTATTCTCGGAAGTTTCTTAATCTCGAGGACGAGATTCTTTTTAAGAGGGGTAGGTTTGTAACACCATAAAAGCCATCAATTAAAATAATGAATTAGATATTATATTAATTAGGGTAATAAATTTTTCTTAGTGTTTAATTATTTATTTGCATCGTTTTCTTTGCATGCGCTTGATTTCTTATCGGATGTTTAATATCAACCCATTTTAAAAAAGAGATACTAGTAAATTGAATAATAATTAAGTATTATAGCAATTATTAGTCTAAAAACAAGTATTCCATTTATAAATATTTTTGGTAATTTTTTTATGAATTTTTGAGCTTTTTAAATAAGCATTTCGAAATAAAAAAAAACCTAAATCTACCCCAGCCGGCCCACTAGGGCCCATGACCCCCCCAAACCCTTGCATGCCGCGCGCGCGCCCTAGGATTTATCCCAGCCGCCGCCGCCGCCGCTCACCCTCCCTCTCTCCTCTCTTCTCTCATTCTCTCTCCCACTCTCTCCTCCCACCGTTCTCTCTCTGCTCTCTCGCGCGAGCGCCAAGCCCGAGCCGCGCCCCTGCTAGCCGACGCCCCAGCCGAGCGGCGCGCGCAGGCCGCGCCTGCTCCCCGCCGCGCCGAGCACCGCCCAGGCGCGCACGCCGACGCCCGAGCCACGCGACGCCGACGTGCCGCCAAGCCAGGCCGAGCCGCTGCCCGTCGAGCGTGCCCACGCCGCGAGCCCGAGAGCGAGCCGCGCGACCCCGAAGCCGCGCCCTGCCTGCATCTGCTCCGACCGCGCGAGCCTTGCCGTGCGCGCCCGACGTCCAAGCGCCATGAAGCCGCGACCGTTTCACTTCTGCGATTGATGGACTTCATTTCTTCTGTTTCTTCTCCCCCATTACCTCCCTCTATTAGTGGAGAAACCGACGGCATTACACAGTGTAATGGAGTTAAACACCAGCGCCCCATGATCTCCCTGGTGTCCTTTCTTCTCCCCTCCCTCTCTCTATAAAAGAGGCAGCAGAGCCTCCCCATTCCTGCCTACTCGAATTTGCCTCTCCCTCTAGCACTCCTCGCTCATCGCTAGTGCGTTGCCGTTCGTCGCCGGAGTGTGCCGTTCGTCGCCGGAGTTCGCCGGAGCCGCGTACTAGCTGTCCGTAGTCGAGCCCCGCTCTCCGTCGATCCGTCCCCGTCACACGCACGAACCCGAGGTTGTTGGCGACCCAAATTTATTTTATGTATTTTATAAAGTGCTTTCGATTCGATTCATGTGTTGTATAGTTCGTTTGTTGTAATATGAACACATGTGATTCCAATTTATGTATTTATGTGCGCTATGGAATTTGTTAAAAATATACGATTAGTAGTGCACCGTGTTATTCCATGTAATCGACGCGTTGATTTTGGTTTAGAAAAATATGGCGTAGATTTAATAGTCACACGTTGGTGATAAAAATACTAGATAAGAAATTATAGTCAATTTTGGTTACGATAAATTCTAGAAACTATTTGGAGAATTATAGGTGCACTTTTGATGGATTAGAAAATGGTATAGAACTCATGTCATTTGAATAATATAGGATTTTAGATGATTTATCTAATTATTTTATTAGCATATTTTTTTATAAAGAGAGGAGAAAATATCATTGGTAGATGGTAAAATAGGTTTTTGCTAGTCAAATAAACATGTTCGCAGGTTTAGAACTCAAAATTGTTAGAGTACTAGTTTATGTCAAATAACCTCGCTTGTGTTAGAAAATGTTTAATTAATAGTTTATAAGGATTTTTAGAATATTAATATTATTAAATTCATTTTTGCTATACTAACTAATTTGAGATAGAAGGAATAAAGGGTATTAATTTATTTATTAGTATTAAAAGATCATAAGTATTATTTAACTTCATTGATGGTGTTAAAATAAATTAATATTAGTTAAAATTATACTTATTGCACCCACTCCTAAATTCACCATTAGGATTCACATTAATAGCTATAATTAAATTAATAAGTATTTACGCGATTAGTACGTAATTAAAATGTGATTAGTACGACGTGTTAATGTGCATGTAATGGTGTATGATTATGTAATGGTGCATGTTTACTTATGGGTGCATACTTTACTTTTGTATGTGCGATGTGCGACTATAATAGAAGCGGACTGTGTGGTAGAGAATCCGAACTCGTTCGGGGACGACCCGCAAGACACTGTTGAGCAAGGCAAGTGGATTCTCCCTCTGCATATTCTGTTTGTACCTACTCATTGCATATAACAATGTTTACTTTTCGATATAGTGCATAGTTTGATGGGCTTACCTAATTAAGGATTTCCTAGATTTACTACCTATATTCCTTGTTTAACCTGGGAAAATAATTAAGCTGTGCAAGATTCATGCTACCGCTCAACTTAATGATTCTTAAAGTCACTCTTGAATTGGTTTTAATGTTCCAAAAATGTTAATTTGCAATTATGACATTAACCCGATGGTTAAAAATAACTTTATTACAAATTAATTGGAACATGGAGTGACCACCCAGGATAACAGTGCAACCACGAGTGCTATCATGGCTCTGGCTTTGGTAATTAGCTCTATATGCTTAGTGCCTAGCAACCTTACCTGAAAGATGGGCAAGAGGGGGAGCGGTAGGTGCTGGCAGCCCACGTTAACATGGGGTCGTATTCTTGGCTAAGGTACTTCACCCAGGGGGCCACCACCATCGTCTTAGAAACCTTAGCGGGTTGCTTCGTATTAAGTGTATTTTGTGAAAACCTCATAATGGATCCCTAGCCATTCACCTCGGCAGTGTCTAAGGGTCCGATCAACCCGGGCTAGATGGGATACATGGCTTGTGGGTAAAGTTGTACCACCTCTGCAGAGTGTAAAAACTGATATATCAGCCGTGCTCCCGGTTATGAGCGACCTGGACTCCTCACATGATAATTGAACTTAAAGATGGACATAAATTAAGATCTGATGATCTGCCAATAATTTGCTTAAGTGGTTTCACTTAAGTGTTTTTGTTATATTCATATTCCTTTGTTTAAATGGATATTTGGGATTCACATTTATTAGTAAGACAGGTGTTGTTAATAAAATGCTGACCAACTAAAATGCTTACTGCTCAACCTTAGCCTCACCTTGTTATACCTGCATTAATTTTTCCCCCACTTGCTGAGCCCCGACCATAAGTGAGCTCACCCTTGCTAATATTTTGATCAGAGGGTGATGCTGGAGACTTTGATGGAGAATTTATCGACGAGGAATTCTAAGTCTAACGATGCGCCGGTCAACTTCCTGTGGAAGATTGCCCAATTGTTTATTTCCGCTTTACTTTGATATGATACTTGTTTAAGACACAATGTTTCAGATGATGTAATAAAGTTTTATACTCTCTTTACGCCTTTATTGCATTGTCTTTTGATATATTACACTTGTGACGTCAACATATGTGTGGAAATGGATCCTGGCACACATATGGTATGCGCTCGGTTCTACCCCCTGGAACCGGGTGTGACATGGTCGGACCACCACCTTCTCCTGGGGGAACCTCTTGACTCCCCTAGGAATGTTGTTCCATCCTTTCGACGACCAGCACCATGCTCACTGCCTCTGCAGTCGCTGCAATGTACAAGTACAACGGCTCCCCTGGCACCGGAGCTACCAGTATCGGCAGGGACACAAGGTGCTGCTTCAACTCTTGGAAGGCACGTTCTGCCTCTTCGGTCCATGAGAATGGACCAGATTTTCTCAGGAGCTTGAATAAGGGCAGCGCCCTCTCAGCCAGCCTTGAAATGAAGCGGCTAAGGGTGGCTAATGACCCCGTAAGCTTCTGGACATCCTTGATTCGGGCGGGAGGCCTCATCGCTTCAATCGCCCTGATTTTCTTCGGGTTTGCTTCAATGCCCCGGTGTGAAACCAGGAATCCCAGCAACTTCCCAGCGGAGACACCAAAGACGCATTTGTCTGGGTTCAGCTTCGTGCGCGTCGCCCACAGCTTGTCAAAGACCAGGGTCAGGTCTTCCACAAGAGTCGATCCCCTCCTAGTCTTGACCACGATGTCATCGACATATATCTCTACCTTGTCCCTAATCAGGTCCCCGAAGGTCTTACTCATTTCCCGTACAAATGTTGGCAAGGCGTTCTTCAGACCGTAGGGCATTACAACATAGCAGTAGAGCCCATACACTGTTACAAAAGCAGTATGCTTCCTATCTTCCCTAGCCATCTGGATCTGGTGGAAACCAGAGTAGGCATCTAGAAAGGACAATAGGTCGCACCCAGAGGTAGAGTCCATGATTTGATCTATGTGTGGAAGTGGATGCGGGTCCTTGGGACAAACCTTATTCAGGCTGGTGTAGTCGATGCACATCCGAAGCTTCCCGTTCGCCTTTGGAACGATGATTGGGTTGGCCAGCCACACGGGGTGATGGACCTCTTCGATGAAGCCGGCATCAAGCAGCTTCCGGACCTCCTGACGGATGAAGTCCTGCCGCTCAATGAACTGTCTCCGAGGCTTCTGACTCACCAGTTTGGCGTCAGGGTGGATCTTCAGATGATGCTCAATCACCTCCCTAGGGATCACAGGCATCTGTGACGGTTCCCAAGTGAAAACGTCGACATTTGCCTAGAGGAAGGCGATGAGCGCGAGTTCCTATTTCTCTCCTAGATTGCCCGTGATGCGGGTGGTCTGGGAGGAGTCTGCGCCGATCTGGATGGTCTTCACAGGTCCGCCGTCTGCTCTAGACGGCTATACCTTCGGCACCTTGGCAGGCGCCTTGGTACCAGAGGCCGAGGGGTCCCTCCCCCCATCGTCCGGGCGAGCAGCCTCTGCCGCCAGGGCGTGCAGCTTCTCGACATCCGTCATCATAGCGGTGTGGTCACATCGCACGGTGAGGACCCCAGCAAGGGATGGCATCTTGAGGACCAAATACCCATAATGGGAAATAGCCATGAACCGGTACAGGGTCGGCCTGCCAATGATGGCATTGAAGGGGAGGTTAACCTCCACGACGTCGAACTAGATGTTCTCCGTGCGGATGTTTTCCTCAGTCCCAAATGTTACCGGGAGGGTGATGCTCCCAAGGGGATACACGGGCTGTGGGCCCACTCCAGAGAATGGGTGAGAGGGTCCCAGACAGGAACCCAGGATCTACAGCTACTTGAATGCAGTGTGGCTGATGACGTTGAGGCCTGCTCCGCCGTCAATCAGCACATGGTGTAGCCGCATGTTGGCGATGATAGGGGCGGTGATGAGCGGTAGTATACCGGCCCCTGCCATGTTGTCGAGGCAGTCGGATGCCCCGAAGGAGATAGTAGTGCTCCTCCACCGCTGGTGCGGAGCAGCCTTTGGGACCCCTGGTGTCGTCGACAGGACCTCACGACACAGGGACTTGACGTTCCTGCGGGAGGTGAGCTCCCAGCTTCTGCCGTACATGATGTACAACTTCTTGCGGTGGTCGCTCTCGCCACCGGAGTCGGAGTCCTCGGTGAAGACGTCCTTCAG
Source organism: Zea luxurians (assembly GCA_029449295.1). Classification (NCBI taxonomy): domain Eukaryota; kingdom Viridiplantae; phylum Streptophyta; class Magnoliopsida; order Poales; family Poaceae; genus Zea; species Zea luxurians. Next base: position 68,555,261 of record JAOPSE010000009.1, on the reverse strand, counting down.
GACCCCCTCGGGTGACTGATACCCAAGGTCCTGTTCTCCGGTGGCCACGTCACTGTCGTCGACCCTCTCCTTGCTAGGCCGACGATGAGGTGGGGAGCCATCCTTGGAGGTCTGCTCGTGTCGTTCGCTGACGTGCTTTGCGAGCTTGATGATCTCGCGGCACTCCGCGGCGCTGTGGCGGCTGTTGGGGTGCACTGGGCATGAGCCTCTGTTGCCCCCTTGTGGCCGTGGGCGCTTGTTGCGCTCGTTCTGGCCCCCAATCACAGCTGCAACGATCGGAGCAGCAGGCTGCAGCCTCTTGTGGTCGCGGTTCTTCTTCTTCTTCTTGCCGTCCTAGGCGACGGCACCGGAGCCAACCGTCTGGGCAACCCTGGTCTGTGGTGCCGAGTACCATGCGCGGCCCTCGGCAGCTCTGGCACACTTGTCGGCCAGAGCGAAGAGTGTGGTGACAGTTTCCACGTCATGCGTGCCCAACTTCTCCAACATCTTTTCATCACGCACCCCCTGGCGGAAAGCGGTGATGATGGAAGCATCAGAGATATGGGGTATAGTCCCTCGTACCTTGGTGAAGCGGGAGATGAAGGCCCGGAGAGTTTCCCCAGGTTCCTGCCTCACTGCATGGAGGTGTGCCTCCACACCATACTGTTGGTAAGCGCCGGCGAAGTTCGCTGTGAACCGCGTGCAGAGCTCTTCCCAGGAGTAGATCGATCCTGGGGCAAGGTTCATGAGCCAAGTTCGGGCCAGCCCAGACAAGGCTACATGGAAGTATGTCGCCATTACAGCAGTGTCTCCACCTGCTGCCGTAATGGCGGTGATGTATACCTGCAAGAATTTCGACGGGTTTGACGTACCGTCGTACTTTTCCGGCAGGTGTGGCTGGAACTTAGATGGCCACGTCGCCACGCGGAGATGATCCGCCAGAGCGGCGCAGCCCACGCCGGCCAATGAGACCTCGTCTGAATTCGGGCGCCCCTTAGAGTTTGCGGTGCAACCGTAGTGAAGTCTTGGTCGAGGTTGTGACCCTCGATGTTTTGTCGGCGCTCGCGCGCCCTCTCTAGAGAGACACGGGCATCTTCGCCCGCACGCGTGCGGCTGAGTTCTGCCCGTAGGTCATTAGGGCTCTTCAGAGAGACTGGAGCGTCCTCTCCCGCACGCCCGCGGTTGAGCTCTGCCCGTAGGTCCTCGGTCGGCGCAGCCCTTACTGAAGGCGAGCGCACTGATGCTGACGCCTCATGTTGACGCCGGGATGACCGAGGCCTGGGCCTGGCTGAGCCAGAATGCGCCATGCCGAGCAGTCGTCGACGTCGTCACGCCACTGCTTCATGGCCCCCGGCAAGGCCGTGGAGCTAGGAGGGTGGCGTAGCAACTCCCTGGCCACAGACAAGGCCCCAGGCGCAGCCCTCGACGCTCTGGATGTCTGCGCCGGAGTGTGCTGTCGCACAGAGCGCACAACAGCAGCACCAGGCGTAGGGCGGTTGGAGGCCCGTGGCGTGGAAGAGGCAGTCTCTTCCTCCATCGGGAAGTCCTCGGGAATGAAGTCATGGTGCTCGACGATATGGACCATGGTGTCGAGTAGGAAAACAAACAAAAACCAAAAGCCAAGCCCCCTACCTAGCGCGCCAAATGTCGGAGAGGAAATTCTCCGGCCGGGTGGCGGAACACACCCGCCCTAAATCCTAAGATGAGGAGGGGCCTAAGCGTTTTGCCTGTCTGCTAGATGGTCGATGAAAAAACGAGGGCACAAGAGTTTAGAGTAGTTCGGGCCACCGGAGCATGATACCCTACTCCACTATGTGTGGTATTGCTGATGCTCGAGAGCTTGGAGAACTTCCCGAGGGTCTAAGTGAGTCTGAGTGACTTGCCTTGTAACGTCGTGTGCCTTCCCTTTTATAGCTCAAGGGAGGCACATACAAGGATGCTGAGCCCCGACATGTGGGCCTAGGAACATAATGGAAGGAATACCTAGAGCAACTAATGCAGGTGACGTATGTGCAATCTCCAGGCCCATGTTGTCCGTAGCACGCGCAGTGTTGACATGCGGTGGCAGCTTCCTTGGTAACGTTCGAGTAATGATGGGCGTTGTGCACGCGGCAGTATGGGCGTGCAGTCTGCCAGCGAAACGGACAGGCATGCCACCTGTAAGATGGACAGGTTGCTGCCTGTCAGCGAAATGGACAGGTCTCATTAAATGCGGAGGCGGCACATCGTCTGCCAGTGGAATGGACAGGCACGCCGCCTGCGGAATGGACAGGTCTCATTAAATGCCGAGGCGGCACATCGCCGGTCAGTGGCATGGACAGGCGGCGCGCCTTATCCGCAATAAATGCAGGGGCCGCGTAACCCGGAGGCCTTACGTCAGGCTCCGTCCGTTGGCTTACGTCACGCAGTAGGCCACGTGGCAATACCGGGTCTCCGCCTGGGCGGGGAGCAGAAGCGCATGCGGACAGGTCCACACCAGACTAGGTCCGGACACATGTCGTCACCGGACCCCCGCCTGGGTCTTGTTCAAGGCCCATGTATGCCCTGTCCTGGGACCTCAAGACCCCACTATGGGTGGACCGAACCCCATGGAGGGGTCCGAGTCCCATTCCAGGGGTCCGGCTTGCATACGTAGAGGTCCGGGACCAACCTTGGGGGTCCGGACCGTATATCCGAGGGTCCGGCTTGCACACGTGGAGGTCCGGGACCAACCCTGGGGGTGCGGATCGTATATCCGGGGGTCCGGTGCTCTCCTGTGGGGGCTGGACCCACTGTTGATGCTTTGGAGTATGCCACCTTCTCTGGACACGTGGCGGCTTTGGACCCGCCCATATGGTGGAGTCGGGCGCTGCTGTGGGCCCAGAATAGCCGCCTGAGGTTGGGGCGAGCCGTGGCTTGGTCCCACACATAGCACTTCCACCACGCGACTAAGGGATAGCCGCGTGGGTCCTCTGTCTTTATACAGTAGCAGGGGGTACCCTAGTTTTAGGGTACCGACAACATCCAAGCTCGCCCGCACCGCCACCTCCATAGTCTATCATGGTGCTTTTGATCTTGCTTGACAGAACCAGCAGTGATGTATATATAGGTCATTTTGCCTGATTTGCATGAATATGGCAATGTTTAGTTGTAAAGATGTATAAATGGTCGATTGGGGCTGTTGATTTCTGATTGTGACGAAAACTAAGAACTCATGAATTTGTTTTAGTTCTAGGAGCTAGCTCAGGCTTATGAGGTCCTCAGTGATCCTGAAATTCAAGAGATCTATGATGGTAGTGTTCTTAATCACTTTTATGCTTTTTCTTAGTGATGAACTGAAGTTTTTAATCTTTGCACATGCCTTTCCCAGACAGAGACAACATAATCCTACACCTGTTTCATTATTGGAGTAATGCGGTGATACATGTATGGTTCTCTTCTTAAAGCTGTAAGACTAAGGATCACCTTTTTCCCCCTTCGAATAAGGTGACAAGTCATTATGAGTTTATCATAGTGATTTGCTTGTTTTTTGCACAACACATGTCCATACATATGTTATAGTTGCACTATTTTTACCCCGTTGCAATGCACGGGTATTTACCTAGAAAAGAAAAGAGATAAAAGAAAACAATATACAATGTACAGAAAATATATAAATAAAGATATCTTTTCATGCTATTTTGCAAGTAGCCATATAATTCTTTGCATTCTGTTCACTGTTATATTTTGATGTTTTCATGACTCAGTAGGTTTGGTTTGTTGTAGTTATGATTCAAAATAATGTTATACTTTTGTGTAGATTAGACATGGTGAAGCAGTTGGGATAATTGGACCTTCAGGGATGGGGAAATCAACTATATTGAAGGTTATGGCTGGGTTGCTTGCTCCGGACAAGGTTGTCCATCTTCTTAGTTTGCCCATGTTACAACAGTGCATCATTCATTTTCATTACAGCTTGGTCAACTAGAAGTTTAATGTGCTCTTTTTCCTTTATCTATCTCTGCAATAACAAGCAGGGTGATGTAATCATTTGTGGAAAGAAAATGCATGGTTTAGTTAGCGATGAGGATATAGAGGGTCTCCGCATTGATTTGGTACATATTCCTTATGCTTTGTTGTATCTGTACTAAGAAATGGCATGATTTCCTTGTAGCTTCTTGTGCCTGAACATTCTGATGTGGTGTTGTGATACAGGTCTTTCAAAGTGCTGCACTTTTTGATTCTCTCACAGTTCGTGAAAATGTTGGATTCCTTTTGTAAGGGAACATGCCTGCCAGAAGGTCACTTTTTCAGTAATTGCTTCTGTTCGGCTTTCATCTCTGATACATCCATCCTTTGCTTTAGATATGAAAATTCAAGCTTACCCGAGGACCGCATTAGTGAATTGGTGACAGAAACTTTGGCTGCAGTAGGACTAAAGGCAAGTCAAGCTTCCATATTCGTTTAGATAGAGCACTTCTCACCATAAGTTTAGCATTCAATTGTTAAAGTATCTGTGTTTTTTTGTCACAATGAGTACTTTGCATGATGGTAAACTTTTATGATAAATTGCCAACTGTTATCTACAGATGCTATATAATACTCTAGCTGTTCCAAATTTTAAGTTGATCTGAGTTTTCTAGGTATATAGCTTGCTATGTACCTAAGGCATATGTTACATCTAGAGACATAGTAAAAACTATCTATCTTGAGACACTTACAATTTGGAACGGAGGGAGAAGTAGACTAATAGCAGGCAGAGTGATCCTACATGCAAACGATGACAAGATGACCTCTATATTGATACACCTGTTTCATTATTGGAGTAATAAGTTGATACATGTATGCTTCTCTTCTTAAAGCTGTAAGACTAAGGATCACCTTTTTTTCCCTTCGAACAAGGTGACAAGTCATTATGAGTTTATCACAGTGATTTGCTTGTTTTCTACACAACACATGTCCATACATATGTTATAGTTGCACTATTTTTATCCCGTTGCAACGCACGGGTATTTACCTAGTACATGATGAATTGTTTATGCTCCCATGCTCTTCTCACTTGCACAACCAGCTTATGTAAATACTACAAAGATGCTAATGTGAAGCTGGCATGCTTGTTCTTTCAGACGTGGAGCCTTTCTATAATCGCGATTCGTGTCGAGGGATGTAACTATGAGATAGTAAAAATAGTGGAAATATAGATTAACATAGATAGTATAATGTACTTTGTATTGCCGCTTCCTGTATATAGTCAAAAGCAGCAGTCATGTTTGTTATGTTGTAGAGATCTCTTACTTTGTAAAACTAAGACCTTTTTCGGTTATTTATATCTCATATGGATTGGATGAGATTGGAAAAAATTATGAACGATTTAATTTGTTTAGGATTTAAATCCACTCAATTTCATCTAATCTATATAGATTGAGAGCAAAACGAACAAGCCCAAATGGGAAAGCATAATCTATAACAGTTCATGTTTTTTTAGTTGGCTGGAGCACCGCATGACAGAGGTTGGGACAATATTTCTGATGGAATTCAGTTTCATGCAGTTTTCTGTTCGATGGAATACTGTGAGATGGATTCTAATTCGCAAAACAGTTCACAACTGCCATCGATATATATACGAATTAAAGACAACCAAAATTAGCAAATGACAAGAAATCAGTGGTACAAAAAACGACCATGTTTCCTGTTGAGTGCTAAAAAGAATGAAAAACTGGCTATTCATAATATATACTTCGAACCCTTCACGCAATATACATACGTGCAATCAGGCGCTGAAAACACAATACAACATATGCAGAGATCAACGTTTACCAGATTGATGATTTCTGTAGCTGTAATTAACGCGCTCCAAACTGAATACCGGGTAAGATTCCGGGTATGTTATTTATTATCGTAAAACCGAGAGAGTATATACTAGACAATGAGCCTTTTGATTTATAAAGTGAGAAAACACCTAAGTGATTTGAGCCATTTGATCTTATACTTGTGAGTTTATTTATAAAGCGAATGCAGTTCACTAACCTTTGAATTCTAAAACATGCGTTCTCATTCATCAACCTCCACCAAAAGACAAGGAGACATACGTTGAACACAAAGTGTCCGCGCGGACGGTCCGGCTCTGAGGCCGGACGGTCCGCGGTGGTGACGCGGACAGTCCACACATGCGCAGAATCAGTTAGGGTTCTGAGTTTTTTGCGGGATTTGTTAGCTAAATCTGCGGGATTAACTCCGGAAACGACTTATAACGGGTCCAGACCTCCTCCTTTATATAGATGAAGAACTACGGCCGATTGAACCCCCCACAATCGATCAAATTAAATCTACTTATCGTTTTTACCTTATACATTAGGAATAGTTCTAGTTTAGCCCTAGTTTAGTTTCCTTCTGCCTCAAATTTTCACCTCTCTTCAGCTCTACGTTGACTAGAGACGTCTTGAATGGTCTGCCAACGCCAAGACACACCCTAGGATCTCTCCTCCCCGACGGGGTCTCTCCCGGGAGGCGAGATCTAGGTCTGCTGCGAAGAAGAAGACCCTCTGCGCTATCGCGGACTGTCCGAGTCCCAGACACGGACCGTCCGGACGTACGCAGAGGAGTCACTCCTGCGTTAGGTCACGGACCGTTCGGCTCTGTGCCGCGAAACCGTCTGCGCCTCCGCAGAGAGCACCGCCAGACAGTCTTTTTCAGTGTTTGGCGCCCGGATCGGCGCCAACAACTAGAGTACTTGAAAACAAATAGATGATGCAATGACCCTGCATTTGTTATTATTTGACTAGTCCAAGAAAATATATAGCTATGTTTTATGCTAAATGTATAGTGCTTGAATACACATATGATATTATATATTAGATTTCGAGTTAGAAAGAACTATCCAAGCAAAACTATTTTGTAAAAGGAAATATGACCACAATATACTATTTGCAAAAATGGAGCATCAAAGTTGTTCCAGCATTTTACAAAGTTCATTATATAGCCAAGCAAACAAACTGGTATCAAACCTTCTCCTTATGACAAAGTAGTTCAAGCACCCTTGCACCAACAGCATAACCAGCATCATCCAGCCTGTCCATGAAATACAACAAACTGAAATAGTTTATCTGATCTGGGTACAAGGTAATAGCATGCGGCAACCACTAAGAGCTACACCCCATGTCCCCATATCAATCAAGCAAGATGAACTAAGGGACATAGTAGATAAATACTCAAACAACCTCAATACAGATTCATCAAACAAGAATAGAAAAATACATACACAATAGAGTTACCTCTGTTCCAGCTCAGTAATGCTGTCAACTTGAATCTGGTTGTACTGATCCAACTTAGAGAACAAGAATGCAAATGAACTCAAATTGGCCTACAAAAGGCAAAATCTCTACTACTCTATAAGCACGGTGTGTAGGCGTTCACACCGTGCACCATGTTCTGCCTCCATCTCCCGTCAACCAGAAGCGGGCCCAGACATTTGATATTGGGTATTCAAAAATTCAAAAGATTAAATAAATTAGTGCTCTAACGTTATTTTATGTAATACATTATTGGTAAATTACTATAGAACACAAAAATTTTGGGTATTCAATGAATACCCATGAATACCCTCTGGGCCCGCCTCTGCCGTCAACCAATCGCACCGTGAATGTCGCCCCTTCCCTCGAGCTCCGACACAGCCGTCGCCCTGAGCCCGTCATCCATCCTTCCTTCCATCCTTCTCCCCACCAGCACAACCACACCCCCTCTCCCCCCCCCCCTCGCCGCCTCCCTAGACCCCGGCACGTCCTCCTCGGCCGCAATGACCGCTCCCCGACCGTGGTCCCCGCCGGCAAACCCAAGCTCGTCGGGGAGAAGAGCAAGGGGGCATAGAGGCTTGCCTACCTAGCTCGTCGGGGCCCTATGGAGATCCAGCACCACCGGGACTGGGCAACTCCAAGGTTGTGAAGGTGCAGAGCGAGGAGGCGTGGGATCTGTTCACCGATCAAGCGAGCAACGAAGGCTAGGCCAGGTATTGGCGATGCCCTCGGCGACATCGAAATCTACTCCGCGGCCACCGGCGAGCCCGTCCTGTTCAGAGACCTGTGGGACCAGGACGAAGTAGACACGCCATATCCAAGCCTCGTCTGTTTTGCTCCAACTAGGGAGATTTATGTTGTTGTATTTGGGCAACAATTACTCTTAAAGTCTTTACAACCGTCGATTCAACAAACCAGCCTCCCTATTGCGGATTGGAGAATACCAAAAGCCTTTTACACAAAACATTCCAGTAGCCCTGGAAGAACTTCTCATAGATTTGGTGTTGCGTGTACATGACTAGCCCAGCATTTGATTGTCTATGCAGGGAGTGTCTGTTGTTGCGCTGCTAAGGCATTTCGGGTGCCCATGCTGGTGGGTGAGGAAGCTTCTTTGTAGCTGGTATAACATGGTTGTTATTTGACCACCGCAGTCCTATCATCTTTTTGCTCTGCGCCCCGGCCGGGCCCTGCCGTCCACATCATGCCCTGTCGTCCGATCCTTCAGCTCGCTGTTTCTGAGCACAACCGCAGCACAAGGGGGAATGGAAAATCTACGTCGTCGCTGTCGGGGGTGGCGTCTTGGCGGTCGAGCAAGTGGGCGGCCCGCGCTATGGGATTCAGCGGCAGCGACAACGGAAGCAGTGGTAGACTGGTAGCGGTCTAGCCGTGCCGTGGGCGGCTGGGCGCTGGCCGCGGTTCTGCTTCCGATGCGAGTGTGGAACTGCGGATCGGCAATGAGCATATTTTACGGTCAACTTCTTCCTTTGAACTAACTGTCGGCTCTGATTATGCCTCCGTGTAGCTGGGAGTTGGCCTCTGTTCTGAAGGACACAAAGGAGAGATTTGATTCTGCTGGAGTAAAACTGATTGCTGTTGGTGTTGGCACTCCAGCTAAAGCCCGTATTCTTGTCGAGGAGCGTGTATGTATATGTTCCATTTGGTAACCTAGCTTTAAATCTTTGGACACACACAGACAGACTGAACCTGCTTTTAGGCTCTGAGTTTTGACCAAGTAACCCATTGTTCTTGTTTACTGGTTTGCTAGATAACAAATTTCTAACGGAAGGAGAGATAGACATGCCTATCTGTTTTAGTTTGTTCTTGGGCATTCTGCAAAGAACTCACAAACCTTAATAATTTACTCTAGAATTCATTTAATGCAGTTGCCCTTTCCATTGGAATACCTCTATGCTGATCCTGATCGGAAGGTACTAATCATGTTCTCACCTATTTTTGAACCAATTGGATGTTGCCATAAAGTCTAAGCCATACCTCTGTAAAACATGGTATGCTTTGTCTATTGGATGTACTAGTTTCTCTTGTATGCATTTATGAAACCTATAGATGTCTCCTTATAATTTATTTACAAGGATTTGCTTACTATTTTGTTGTCTAGAACTTGGGATTGCACTAGCAGAACCTGCTCCATAAAAAATATAATTACCTTTTCGAGACGAAATATATTTCCATTATGGCCAATCAGATGAAAATATGAAATGTGAATCTGAAAGTTGATTTCATTTTTTCAGTTTAGTAAATGGAGAAGTAATGTTAGCCGATCCGCCCGCAGATCCCCTCTCCCCATTACCGTGATTCATTTGGTACTTCGGGCAGGAGGGTCCTGATCGGCGACTCCGGCGTCGGCAAGTCCAACTTGCTCTCACGCTTCACGCGCAACAAGTTCAGCCTCGAGTCCAAGTCCACCATCGGCGACGAGTTCGCCACCTGCTCTCTCCAAGTCGACGACAAGGTCGTCAATGCCCAGATTTGGGACACCACCGGCCAGGAAAGGTACGTTTCGTTTCTGCTCGCTCTAGCTCATCTCGCCTTTCATCTCTCTCCGTCGTTGCCATGGCAGCTGGCAGTAGATCTGATTTGCGTCTCGGTTCGGCTGCTGCTAGCGTGCGTATCCTCGTTGTCACCATTAAGATTGGGTTCTCGCTTTGGATCTCGCTGCCGAATTGCGTTGCGTGCTGCTGTTGATTACCATTTATAGGGTTTGGTGCATTTTCATTTCAGGATCCGATACTGGAACACACGAATCAGCATACATGCATCCTTTTGTTGACAAACTAGAGTTGTAGGATGATGATGATAGGATATTCTTCTATTGCACAAACGTTTTTTATACTGCCTGGAGCTTGGTTTTCGAGTACGTAGCAGGTTGCGTGGGCTGGAGATGACTTGGTTTCTTTGCCTTGGCTCACGTCGAACATTTAGCATAGGAGGAGCAGGACCGACCATTTTCCTTTTCTCTTGTTTGCATGCAGCAAGCCTGGCTAGTTCAGTTAATTTAGTCGTCAAAACAGTAAAATGTGCACAATGCAAATATGGACTGGAGATTATCTGAATAAAAATGTGAGCTCTGTCCAAATTATGGATTTCTTCACTTTAAATTGACCAGTGGATCAGAAAACCTTTTCTTCCTGAGAGGAAAGCTTATCCTAAGGGGTGATGTGTCAGTTTGAGCTTTGCTAGTGTGTTATTGTGTTATTGATAAGATGTGTTAGTTTGAGCTTTGCTAGTGTGTTATTGTGTTATTGATAACTCTTATCATATGCTTCTTGCAGTATTATATGTGTTGCATCATATGGTTATATGTGTTGCATCATATGGACTACTGCTTCCGTTGCTATGAATTAATTGGCATCTATAATGTTTATTCTGAAATAGATATTCATAAGCTTAATGGTGCTTTAAGATTGCTTTAAATTGGTATCTTAGTTTAAATTGGTATCTTAATGGTGAATAGTGGTAGGTTGATATTCCTGTGTTATATCCACTAAATCGAATGGTGTTTAACTCTGATTCTGTGCATTTATGTGTTGTAGCATCATGGTTTGATTCTTGACACAATGCATCCCAAAAAGTGCTAAGGTATAGAAATGTTTCGAATTGCCTAAGTATGTGCAAATTGGCGTATGAGGCCAAAATTATGTTTTTGAAGTAAGCACATATTTAGGGGGAGCATTCTATAAACTTAGAATTCAAAATTTGTGCTTTAAATTTCACTCTTATGAAAGCTTTAATTGTGTTGCCATCAATCACCAAAAAGGGGGAGATTGAAAGCTCTCTTGTGGGTTTTGGTGTTTGGATGACAACTCAATTAAAGGACTAACAAGTGTACTAAGTGTTGAACAGGTGCTTAATGTAAAGCTAACAGGGTTCAAAACAAGCGAACAAGTGTGATGGTCCAAGGACTAGATGATGGATAGATAATGGGCATCACAAGTAAGATGGACATTGCATAAAGTGAGACTCAGGTGCGTAGCTCGGAGACAACTGATCAAGCCAAGGATGGAGGCAAGAAGAGCTTCGAGGTACCAAGTGCACGGGAGAAGGTCAAAGAGGCTGAGGAAACCCAAAGCCAAGGGTGAAGAGAAGACTTGCAAAGTCAAGGGTGATCAAGTTGAGAAGAGCTATGGCACATCAAGGATCACTACATAAGGACGTGACTTACAACCAATGGGGAAACATCTATAATTATGTGGTGTAAGTCATAAGGCTCAAGATCAAGCTCTAAGAAAGTGAACAAGGTCACTAGAAGAAGAACCAGTATCAAAGCCAGAACTGGAAGCAGCCCAAAAGAGCTAAGTGCACCTTGATCCTTAGTTTGGGTTGTTCCTAGTTTGGAGATATTCTATGTGACCTTTGCAGGATGTTGGAGCTCAGAAATGTTAGTCTAGATCAAGTTAAGCTGACTTGATGATTTATGAGTCCAACATCAATCTTAAGCATGTCAAATGATAGAGAGGTGAAAATCCAAGTGAAGGTATGTTTCTAGACTTAGTACATTGGTTTTTTGTGTACTAACGTATGTGTCTAAGTGTTAGAAACAGAGTAAAGAAGAAAATAAAAGAGATGAAAAAGGCTTGGCTGTGTACAGCCAAGACTCAGCTCAGTCTGGCACACCGGACTGTCCGGTGGTGCACCGGACAGTGTCCGGTGCGCCAAGCTGAACTTCTGGTGAACAGACCGCTCTCGGGAGAAGCCTGGCAACGTACGGCTATAATTCACCGGACTGTCCGTTGGTGCACCGGACTGTCCGGTGAACCAACGTTCGGCCGCGCAATCCGCGCATGACGCGTGGCCGAGCCAACGGTCAGATTGAGGCACCGGACTGTCCGGTGTGCACCGGACAGTGTCCGGTGCGCCAACGGCTCCAAGACTGCAACGGTCAACTGCGCCAAGTTTGGAAGGAAATCGGGCACCGGACAGTGTCCGGTGGTGCACCGGACTGTCCGGTGCGCCACCCGACAGAAGGCAAGATTTGCCTTCCTGGATTGCTTCCAACGGCTCCTAGGACCCTTGTGCCTATAAAAGGGACCTCTAGGCGCCTCAATCAGTGAAGTAGAGCAGCCAACAAGTGTAGACATCACTCGGATCAATTCTCTCTCTCCCTCTCGTGTATATCACTCTAGTTTGTGTAGAGGCAAAGCTATAAGCCTCTAGAGAGTGGAGAAGTGCTGCTAAGAGCTAGAGCATAGTCTTGAGCATAGTGTTACTCTACCAGAGTGCTGTCAAGAAGATTGTTAGCAGCCGCGGCTCTGTTGTAACTACCTCAACATAGTGGAAGGCTCTATCTGTCTGACTGACAGATCTGAGCAAACGGAGGAAGGAGTTGAAATAGACTCCAAGCCTAGGTGTGGCTAACTCCAACGAGGACTAGGCAAGCATTTCAGGCTTGGCCGAACCTCGGGATAAATTCCTGTGTCCACGTGCTCTGCTCTGTGTTATGTGCTAATTCTCTGTCTTATTCAGTTCTTACTTCTGCACTTCACTGCTTACTTGTGGTACTAGCTTTCTTTGAAGTGCAGGATATTCGTAGACAGGAACTTCAATTCCGCTGCAACCTACTCGAAGGGTTCTTCACTCCACTGGCGATCCTGTCTTCGAGTAGAGTAAGATTTAAGTTTTAAAGTGATAATTTTTATTCGCCTATTCACCCCCCTCTAGGCGACATCCATATCCTGTTCCCGGGCAAAGGGAACTTTCAATTGGTATCGGAGCTAGGCCTCTCCACTGTGGGCTTAGCCGTCCGGAGATGACGATGTCGTCACAAGAGGTAACTGTAGAACTTCTGTTAGGCGATGGCTCTAATTACAAATCTTGGTCTGTCTCTATTTATAATGCCTTCATGCAAGTTGATCCTGACTTGAGACAGATCTTTAGTAGAAGTATTTTTTCCCTCTGATATTAGTAAAAATCCTTGTAATGCTGAACTAAGATGTTTTATCTCTCAATCACCGTGCTTGCAACATCTTAGTTGACTCTCTTTCTAGAAGTGCTTATTTTGCCATCATGAGTAGTGATAGTGATTTATTTGTTAATGCTCATGATTTATGGAATAGAATTAAAGGAAAATACTTTGTGGCAAATTGTAATGCTCCTACTCCCTATATTACTTGTGATACTAACCCTTCAAAGGGAGAAGAAAAGTGTTGGGCACCAAACGATGAATCCACCTCGTCGACAGGTTTGTTCTCCACTAGTAATAAATGTTTTATTGCTAACAATGACGGTGGAGACGAAAGCCATGATTGAGGAGGAATATGAGGATGATAGCGAGGATGAATCTTCATCACCACAAGGTGCATTTTCCTGTATTGCTTCCACTGACATCAATGACAGGGAAAATGAGACCGACGATGTGGAAGAAGAGGAAATTCGCCGTTTCTACATCCATCTCAACAAAGAGGACAAAGCGCTCTTGGTTAAGCTGTTGAGAAGGAACAAGGAACAAGGCGAGACGCTTCTCAGGCTAGAGGAGACTCTCATCAAAACAATCAACAGCCTAGAGAAGATGACCAAAGAACATGAGGAGCTAAAGTGCTCTCATGATGATTTGGTCCAACGGTATGATTGAATTTTATTTGAGCAAGAAATAATGATGATATGCCATGCTTGAGAGGCAAGTAGAATTGTTAAGTCATGATAAACTTGCTCTAACTGAAAAATATGATTTATTGTCCTGTTATCATGATAATCTCTTGGATAGACATATCATGCTTGAAGTTGCTCATGAGGTTGTAATTACAAACTTAAAGTCATGTGAACCTCATTCTTGCACAAGTGCACATTTGGATAATATATCACCATGTGCTAACCCCTGTCGCTCAAAAGGAAGCGAATGTTTGAATGAGCAACAAGTTGTAGGGTCAAAAAGGAATTTGCTTGGGAACAAGAAACAAAGACAATTAAGGAAAAGACGCCATGCTCAACTTCCTCAAGATATCTGCGAAAACATGGTGAAGAAGCTTGAGGAAGGAGAAACCGCAGCAAGGGTCAAACTCCTGAAAGAGATGTTCCTAAAGCAATAAGTGAAGCAATCAACATGATACAGGAAAAAGGTAATGATTCAATTAATCATGTTATTTGCACTAATAATTTCTCTATGTCATCTAAAAGTAACAAGAGAAGAAGAAAACGGAGATGCTTCAAGTGCAAGGCATTAGGCCACCTCATCGCATCTTGTCCATACAAAGATAAGGACGAAGGGATAAGGAGATGTTTTGGATGCAACGACAAGGACCACATGATCACTTCATGTCCCGTCATGAAGAATCAAAGATGTGCATTCTCCAAGATGACTCTCACCAAGGAAAATGACAAACAGCAAGCATCATGTCAGGTTGAGCGACGTTTCTGCTACAAGTGTGGTGAGCAGGGTCATCTATCCAAGGTATGTAATAAAGGTAAGGTTCCTAAGCAAGTGAATTTGTCTCAATCTCATTCGCTTAGGAGGCACAAATCATACACTTGTGCTAGATCAATAATGAGATCACCTAGAACTAGCACAAAGGCTATTTGGGTACCAAAGGCACATTTAGATGATCATTATGGACCCATCCCGAGATGGGTACCAAACTGTGCTAACTAGACCATGCAGATGCCTTGAGATGGACTGGAGACCATGGGAGAGCTTAAGACGGTTAACTTAAACTCTATGCTTAAGCTGTTAATTGTTTTGGTGTTTATTCATTTACCCAAGGATGAATTATTGTGAGACACTAATCCCATGTTCATATCAAGTGAAATAAGTTGTAGAGGTTCTCAATCATTATTGGTGAATCAAGCAAAGGACCTTGATTGTGCATCTGGCTCTCCAAAGGACGGTACCTGTGCTTCTTAAGTACATTATCAGTATTACTCTTAAAAGTTGATTGTCGTGCTATCTGTCCTTGGAGTAGATACGCTTTTAAGATTGCTTGCGTTGGATTCTTGTTAATAATTGATTCATGATTTCAAAGATCACATTCATGTTTGCTTAATCATGACTAGGTGCTCTATAAGTTATATCTTTTGAATCATTCATTGGGTAGCTTATCACTTGAGATATTTACCATGATTAATCCTTTATGTGTTCATGGATAAACCTGTATCTTTTTGAAAATCATGCTATACGTGTGTAATGAGTAACCTATGTGTGCAAACATGACATCTTGTTTAGTCCATGTTCACATGATTACCCTATCTTGGCACTATGTGTTATGCCTCTAATGCACCCTCTCGAGCTATGAAGTGCATAAACAATAGGGGACTTGTGGTAATAACTGATGCTCTCATGGCCATACGGGAAAAGGCAAAGGTATGGAAAATGGAACTATGCAATTTCATTAAATATCTTGAAGTTCCATTGATTGTGATCATAGCTATGTTCTTGCATTTCATTGGTAGTATCGTGGCTTATGTGACTTATGCCTTACAATGTTGTTTTCTCTTGGTGTACCTAAGAAAATTTTTCTTAATCTTGATGTGGTTAGACCTTATGCTTTATTTGCCTGATCTTGTCATTTTCAATTGGCATATATGGTGAAATGATTATCATGTATGAGGCATGCCTAGGTTGCTTGTAAAATGTCATACTCCTTGAGGCATGCATTATTGTATTAAGTCAACCTTTCATTTGGTATTCAATTGGTATATCTGTGTGATGAAATTGATAGAGTATGCCTTGACCAAGAGATGTTTGTGATCCCCTCTAGTTCTGAGAAAGCTAGAATGTGCAAAGTGCAAGTTATTCAAATACTTGATGCACAAGTTTAGGGGGAGCACACATAACTTGGGTCTTTTGAGACTAATTGGTTTCTTGAGCGATCTTGTATAGTCTCAAGGTGGAAAAGAGAAGATGAGCAAGAAATGGAGCGATCAGGACTTGGGTACCTCTGTAAGTCAAGAAATTGGTATCTTAAGTCGTGAGTAATTGCATATTTTTAGACTGCTCATGCTCTATAATATTTCGTGATACTAGATGCTTATCCTTAAATATCATGGAAGCTATGATAATAAATGACCTTTCAATTGGTAGCTGTGATAGTTTGCTTCAATTGACATCTTTGATAATCACTAGAATAGTAGCTTCATCTTGTGCCAATACTATAACTTGCTCTAAGCTTGGTGTCTTAGCAACAAGAAAAGGTTAGGATAAAGGATCAGGCACAAGTGTGGAGAAGCTCCCGAGAGATTAATACTTTCAAGATGGGAAGTACATCACAACATGGTAAAGGTACAAAAGGAAGTATTGATATTTTGCGTAAATGTATCCTAATATCTCTGGTGCATATGTTTAATGAATAAGGGGGAGTTTTGATAGTGTGCTTTTCCTCCTTAACACCCTGCTGTCCCTTGACATCATCCTATGTTCTTGCTTGAGTATGGTTTTGGTGTTGATGTCAAAGGGGGAGAAGTTGTGCATTAAAGCTTATCCTCAACCTAAGAGGAAAGCTTATCCTAAGGGGTGATGTGTCAGTTTGAGCTTTGCTAGTGTGTTATTGTGTTATTGATAAGATGTGTTTAGTTTGAGCTTTGCTAGTGTGTTATTGTGTTATTGATAACTTTTATCATATGCTTCTTGCAGTATTATATGTGTTGCATCATATGGTTATATGTGTTGCATCATATGGACTAGTGCTTCCGTTGCTATGAATTAATTGGCATCTATAATGTTTATTCTGAAATAGATATTCATAAGCTTAATGGTGCTTTAAGATTGCTTTAAATTGGTATCTTAGTTTAAATTGTATCTTAATGGTGAATAGTGGTAGGTTGATATTCCTGTGTTATATCCACTCAATCGAATGGTGTTTAACTCTGATTCTGTGCATTTGTGTGTTATAGCATCATGGTTTGATTCTTGACACAATGCATCCCAAAAAGTGCTAAGGTATAGAAATGTTTCGAATTGCCTAAGTATGTGCAAATTGGCGTTATGAGGCCAAAATTATGTTTTTGAAGTAAGCACATATTTAGGGGGGAGCATTCTATAAACTTAGAATTCAAAATTTGTGCTTTAAATTTCACTCTTATGAAAGCTTTAATTGTGTTGCCATCAATCACCAAAAAGGGGGAGATTGAAGCTCTCTTGTGGGTTTTGGTGTTTGGATGACAACTCAATTAAAGGACTAACAAGTGTACTAAGTGTTGAACAGGTGCTTAATGTAAAGCTAACAGGGTTCAAAAACAAGCGAACAAGTGTGATGGTCCAAGGACTAGATGAATGGATAGATAATGGGCATCACAAGTAAGATGGACATTGCATAAAGTGAGACTCGGGTGCGTAGCTCGGAGACAACTGATCAAGCCAAGGATGGAGGCAAGAAGAGCTTCGACGGTACCAAGTGCACGGGAGAAGGTCAAAGAGGCTGAGGAACCCAAAGCAAGGGTGAAGAAGAAGACTTGCAAAGTCAAGGGTGATCAAGTTGAGAAGAGCTATGGCACATCAAGGATCACTACATAAGGACGTGACTTACAACCAATGGGGAAACATCTATAATTATGTGGTGTAAGTCATAAGGCTCAAGATCAAGCTCTAAGAAGTGAACAAGGTCACTAGAAGAAGAACCAGTATCAAAGCCAGAACTGGAAGCAGCCCAAAGAGCTAAGTGCACCTTGATCCTTAGTTTGGGTTGTTCCTAGTTTGGAGATATTCTATGTGACCTTTGCAGGATGTTGGAGCTCAGAAATGTTAGTCTAGATCAAGTTAAGCTGACTTGATGATTTATGAGTCCAACATCAATCTTAAGCATGTCAAATGATAGAGAGGTGAAAATCCAAGTGAAGGTATGTTTCTAGACTTAGTACATTGGTTTTTGTGTACTAACGTATGTGTCTAAGTGTTAGAAACAGAGTAAAGATGAAAATAAAAGAGATGAAAAAGGCTTGGCTGTGTACAGCCAAGACTCAGCTCAGTCTGGCACACCGGACTGTCCGGTGCGCCAGGCTGAACTCTGGTGAACAGACCGCTCTCGGAGGAGCCTGGCGACGTACGGCTATAATTCACCGGACTGTCTGGTGGTGCACCGGACTGTCCGGGTGATGTCAACTGTCGGCTAGACCAACAGTCGGCCGCGCAATCTGCGCATGACGCGTGGCGAGCCACGGTCAGATGGAGGCACCGGACTGTCCGGTGTGCACCAGACAGTGTCCGGTGCGCCAACGGCTCCAAGACTGCAACGGTCAACTGCGCCAAGTTTGGAAGGAAATCGGGCACCGGACTGTCCGGTGCGCCACCCGACAGAAGGCAAGATTTGCCTTCCTGGATTGCTTCCAACGGCTCCTAGGCCCCTTGTGCCTATAAAAGGGACCTCTAGGCGCCTCAATCAGTGAAGTAGAGCAGCCAACAAGTGTAGACATCACTCAGATCAATTCTCTCTCCCTCTCGTGTATATCACTCTAGTTTGTGTAGAGGCAAAGCTATAAGCCTCTAGAGAGTGGAGAAGTGCTGCTAAGAGCTAGAGCATAGTCTTGAGCATAGTATTACTCTGCCGGAGTGCTGTCAAGAAGATTGTAAGCAGCCGCGGCTCTGTTGTAACTACCTCAACATAGTGGAAGGCTCTATCTGTCTGACTGACAGATCTGAGCAAACGGAGGAAGGAGTTGAAATAGACTCCAAGCCCAGGTGTGGCTAACTCCAATGAGGACTAGGCAAGCATTTCAGGCTTGGCCGAACCTCGGGATAAATTCCTATGTCCACGTGCTCTTCTTTGTGTTATGTGCTGATTCTCTGTCTTACTCAGTTCTTACTTCTGCACTTCACTGCTTACTTGTGGTACTAGCTTTCTTTGAAGTGCAGGATATTCTTAAGACAGGAACTTCAATTCCGCTGCAACCTACTCGAAGGTTCTTCACTCCACTACGATCCTGTCTTCGAGTAGAGTAAGATTTAAGTTTTAAAGTGATAATTTTTATTCGCCTATTCACCCCCCCTCTAGGCGACATCCAGATCCTGTTCCCGGGCAAAGGGAACTTTCACATATATATATATATCTTCTCTGTGATCTGCACAACAAATTAGATAATCTGAATCCTTCAATCAAGCCTTTTCTTAGTACTTCTAAAGCAAAATATACTCCTACTCATTGCCATAAGAGCACACAAGATTTTCTTGACAAAATCCAGCCACTATTCTTAGTTTTAAGGAAGCATCTGGATGGAGCAGTTTCAATGATCAAAGATGGTAACCTTCTATTCCATATTTTCTGCTTCGTGTTACTTTTACAGTGTTTGAATTAATAATTAGTGGGTTGAGTCGGTTTCTTAATGGTCGGGGTTGTATGTGCTGGGAGGGATTACACCCCCTCCTTTGTGGATCTTTTCTTCTTAGTGAAATGACACAACTTTCCTGCATTGCTTGAGAAAAACAATGTCTGCATTTCGTATAATCCTTCATTGACTGTCCTTGCTTTCGATTGGTAACATGATAAGCTACTACTCTTTAGAATCAGAGAGCTGTTTAGATGACTGGAGTTCACATTCATCTTCTGCTGATAACCCAGACATACCATATGTGGTTGTCTCCAAGTCATCAATTGTGACTGCTGTATGCAAGGAGATTCTTGGCTGCTGCAGGAAGGTTGTTCTAATGTTGTATTTTCATTTATCTGAAAATAGACGAGATCTGGAAACTAAAGCTGCTAATGCTAACAAGTCTGGTGCCTTTTGCAGTTACTTGGCATTCCTGATCTGTTGAATCAACCAAACATGTCAATTCTGAAGCAACTTTTGCAGACTTTACAGCCAACTGAAAATTTTGATAATGTTCTTTCTGAGTTCCAACCATCTCTTGGTCCTTGCAATGTTGATTACCTATATTGTGGAGCATGTAAAATGTTGGAGGATATTATGGATTCAGGTAACTAGCTATTTGTGCACACAGTGCTTGGACATTATGCAACCTTTTTTCACCTAATTTTAGTGCACTATTTTTTTTGTAGTGTCCTCATTTTCATACCTTCTGTCTTCTGATGTGTTAATTACTATACAATCAATTGTAAATTCTGTTGTTGTGTTGTTGGACAAATCCGGGGAACCAAATGGGAAAAATATACACATGGGATGCTCCAAAGCAATCATTTCCTTTCTGCGAAAGCGTCTTGGATACTCAGCTCATAAGCTGCTCAGTGCTAATTTCCCTAGCGAAGATGTTGGAAAAGGATGGCAGAGTAAAGTAAGCTTAAGTTCCTTCCATCTACCTTTTTAATGTGCTAGCTGATAGGTGATAAGCTTGTAGCTACTAATATGTTCCCTGTTCTGTTGTCTGTCAGGGTGATCTTATACAGAAGATATTGCAAATATACCTCAGGAATAGTGACTCTACTTCAGATCTACTTGCTGAGATAGGTCATGAATTGCCTAAGGTGGGCGATCTTCTCGAGTGATGCTCTCGAGTTATGCATATGCCACCACTCTGCCTTAAAAAGAACATCTGGCATCATTCTAAATCCAGCCGAGGAGTAAGCATAAAAGGTTTAGCAATTCACAAATAATCTATGTTCAATGGGCATGAGTGAAGAATAATTAGTAAGTGCTTTTCACTGGCTGACTTGATAGCAAAGTAGTGTAAAAATAATGGTAAAAGTGGTTACGCCTTATAAACTGGGACTGAGGGAGTACTGTTATATTAGCAAGTACAAAAGCATTCCCCGCTAACACTGTTTGTGTATTAGAAGTGAGCAGTCTCTGAAATAGAAAGTGACATCCATTTGCTATTGTTAGGTGCAAGTGACATCCATTTCACTAAAAGCGGACTATTCTTTTTCTTGTTTTGTCGTGGGTTCCTGATTTGGCAATTGTCTTTTCCATTTGAGTATTAGAATTGTTTTAGAGTGATACAGGTTTGATCTTTCTGCAATAAGACTTGCACTCTCAGCAAAATGGAAAGTAGCTACATTCTTTTGCTAATTTGGTCATCCCCTATATTGTTGCTCATTTAGATGGTATAAGCTGTTTATAATCAAACCATAGCTCTCCAAGTAGCCTAGCTGGTATGTACGAGTACGATACAATGAATACCACATGCAGCAAGCAAGTAGGTGAACTTAATTGCATCTCAACCAGTCCATGTACCCAACAGTGTAGATCTTCGCACCAAATTCTTCCAGCGCACATGGAGTAGATGAACTTGCTTGTAGCACTTATTTATTTGTT
This sequence comes from Zea luxurians, assembly GCA_029449295.1. NCBI lineage: Eukaryota > Viridiplantae > Streptophyta > Magnoliopsida > Poales > Poaceae > Zea > Zea luxurians. The sequence continues at coordinate 68,533,890 of JAOPSE010000009.1, read as the reverse complement.
GATTGGATCCAAGTTTTGTAGCTTTAGTCGATTCAAGAAAAGTGGTTAGCGACATACAATGAATTTGCTTTGATCAGGAACAAGTGCATGTAGAACTCACGAGATATCTATAATGCCTATGACCATATGCCTCTGTTACCTATTTGATACATTTCCCTTAAAAGTCGTTAAGGTTGCTAAAATACTAATAAAAAGTCGAGACATATGCCTCTATTCTTCAATTTCTCATGTGGGATCTTCTGTTTCAGCCTAACAGTAGATTTAGCTCTCTTTTTCTTCATTTTGTTTCATGTTTCTTCTTTGTTCATATGGATTTATGTAGTGCAATCATTGAAACGGCAGCACACAAGCTCCAATTTCTCAGGGAGAGTTTGCTTGTGGCACTTATTTGTTTGTTGATTGGATTCAAGATTTGTAGCAGTGAAGTCATTAGACCTAGGTCAGCTACCTGTTGACTCAATGGAGAATCATCTAGATTAAGCATAGGTTATAATTAATTTTGTTGTTTAGAAGGGAGTTTATACTGCAAGGTTCTTAATTTAGTTGTTGGAATATTCTTTCTTTCAGCAAAATAGCAAGTGGCATCCTTTCAGTCCTAGCGCTTGGAACATATGTGCAACCTAGCAGTAAATCTCGTCCAAAGACCATCCATGGCCCCGATTGACGCTCAGGCGCTCATCCTAGCTTGACTGCTACGATGAAATTAGAAGGCACAGTTAGTGAATTTTAGTGGAAAATGGTACTGGTACCTGGCCACAGCTTGTTCTCGTCCAGTTGAGATGTGCCAGCACTATAGCATACATAATTGTTACTTTCTGTAATAAATAATATTTCTGGAATATGATTTGACATTGTTATCTGTCTACAAAATCAATAGTACTTTTCTTTCTCAGATCTGACTGTACTATTGATTTATGTGTCATATGCGCATTGTTGTATGCCATCTTAATTTGTTACCTGTGAACTAATAGTAATGTTTCTAAAGCTTTGCATTTTCTTTTTATAATCACCAAAATTGTTTTGCTCTTATTGCTTTATTGAGAACTCAAGTATAGATTATGGCATTGTCATGTTGTCTAAACCATCTTATTATGTCTAAACACTATTTAGATGATCTAAACAATAATTGTTATGCACTAAAATTTTATTAAATATTTTGTATGCCGTTACAATGCACGGGCACTTAACACACAATTGTTTTTTAGCAAGCACGTATGGAGGTGCGTGCCTGACGACTGACGATGTACGAGAGAACTTCTTCCGGTAGGCGTGGGGCGTGCTCTCCAATGATGAGACCATGAAAATCGTGGCATATATCGAAGTCGACATAATACTGATGGTTGCAATGTAGTGGTGAAACAACTAGATAAAATAACAAAATTTATGTATGACCAGGATCACAAATGGATTATGAAACATTTTTTCATAACAGTATAACACACATTTTGTATATAAGTTACCGTGGTATTATATGTCCCCGTTGTAACGCACGGGCACTCACCTAGTACTCAATAAGCCTGTATGGTAAGAAAAAGACAATGAGAGAAAGCAAACTTCCTAGAAAACTTGGAGATCATCAAGCATATCAGGAAAGCTTCTCATAGTCTTTGACCTCTCATTTGCAAAAATTGTTAGGAACGTTAAAAGGGGGAGTAACGTCAACAAAGAAGACAATTCAGATATATCAGTTTCTTGTGGAAAACAAAACAACCTCAGATGGTTGGTGTTGACACCTTTTCGGGCGCCAAACACTGCGTGAGAACCGGTGGTGGTGCCCTCTGCAGAGGCGCAGACGGTCCGCGGCTAGGGGTCGGACGGTGCGCGACTTGGTACAGGGGCTGGCGTTCCGTGCCTGATGGTCGGACGATCCGTGCCTACAGGCCGGACGGTCCACGCGTGCGTAGGGGCGGCGAAGGTCGCTGGCGGCGCCTGGATCTCGCTCCCAGGAGGGACCCCGTCGGGGAGGAGAGATCCTAGGGGTTGTCTAGGCTCGGCAGGCCGACCTAGACTCCTCTAATCGACGTATAGTCGAAGAGAAATGGAGAATTTTGGGATTGGAATACTAAACTAGGGCTAAACTAGAACTACTCCTAATGCGTAAGGTAAAAATGAGAAATAGATTTGATTTGATCGATTGTTGGGGGGTTCAATCGGCCGTAGCCCTTCATCTATATAAAGGGGGAGGTCTGGATCCGCTTCGAACTGATTTCCGAGTTAATCCCACGGTTTTAGGTAACAAATCCCACGAGAAACTAGGAACCCTAACTGTCTCTGCGCACGCGCGGACCGTCCGCGCCACCACCACGGACAGTCCAAACCGCGGACCGTCCGGCCTCACGGCCGGACCGTCCGCGAGGCCTTTTTTTGGCTCCCAACATATGCCCCCTGCCTTTTGGTGAAGGTTGACGAACCAAAAGCATATGAACCAAACCTGATGTAAGTCACCGGCTTTTCAAAATAGAGATCATTCAATAAAGCACCAATGTATAAAGGCTGTATTGGATTGTATCTTTCTCGGCCATGACCATTTGATCAATGCATCAGAATGAATAGAATGGAGGTGCCCCCCAGCCTGGATAGACAAAGGGACTATACATGTACCATGGATCCATCGTCGTGTCATTCCACATTTGAGTAGGACAATATACCGACGATGAATAAACGGGTGGAAAGTACCCTGGTCTCATAGGATGAACATGCGATGCTTGTCGTGTCACCTTTTGGGCTGTTTTGTTTGTCCGTTTCGTTTTAGCAGGTGACCGAGGTTTCTTTGTTGACCGATCACGTGGAACAGTCTTTTTGCTAGCATTTTTGGAGAGCAACTGATCAAAAGTAGGGTCGACTTTGATCAGCCGACTATATGTGCTTTGACCTTGAGTCTTTTTCCTTGCGTCGTGTAGAGTCTGACGCCTTTGGTCATAGGTGGACTGTCCAGCTGAGTTAGCCGGACCGTTTATCTGAGCACCGGACCGTCCACACGTAGGTGCCGGACCATCTGCGATGCTCGGGCTAGGCTGATGAGTTTGGTTCATTAATTGTGCATGCCCCCTTGCGTCTTTGGACTTTTTAGCCTTCTCGTCTGAAGCCTTTCGAGCAATCTCCTTTTGTGATATAAGTGACATGTAAGGATTGCCAATGACGATGCCCTTGCCTTTGCCTTTATCGGTCATTTCGAGCAGAACCAAGACCTTTTTGCATGTGAGTTCTATTGTATTAACAGGAAAAGGTTGTGTGTCTACCTGCATCTCCTGAAAAGCCAATCGGCCCTCATTTATGGTCGATTGTATCTGTCGACGAAAAACATTACAATCATTGGTGGCATGAGAAAAGGAATTATGCCACTTACAATAAGCACGCCTCTTTAATTCATCAGGAGGAGGAATAGTATGAGTTAACTTAACGTTGTCGTTTTTTAGTAACTCGTCAAATATTTTATCGCATTTGGCAACATTAAAAGTAAACTTAACTTCTTCTTGTCGATTCTTTCAAATCGACTATAAAGCAGAACATGCGGAAGGTTTAGCCTGTCCTGGCCAAACTAGTTCGGTGGTGTATACATCCGTGGATTCATCGTCTGAATTATCGTATCTATAGATGTCCAAACGTTCGTGCCGGGCCGGCCCAGCCTGGGCACGAGTTGACCTGGCACGAAATACACTTGCCCAAGCCCGGCCCGATCTTATGTCGTGCCGTGCCGAGCCAGCCCGTGGGATACAGTAGCAAGTCCAGACCCGGCATGGATAATCTTACATGGGCCGGGCCGGGCCGGAGGCACGTCGGGCTAGTAGTGCCGTGCTCGGGCCCGGGCCCATAAATAGATTTGTACTCAAAAACATAAACAGTTTCATACACAGATTTCTACACACAATTCAGCAATATACACAAAATTAATTAAGACTGAAGCCTTAGTGCAATGCTGCCTCGTTAAAAACCTTCCTAGGTAAAAACTCACACCTCGTGAGAAAACCCTAGGAAGGAAAAGAGTACAGCCAGCTCCTTATAGAGTTATAGTTCAACTGTTCAAGGTTCAAGTGTCAATTACAGACTTACAGACTTACAGTCCATTACATAAATCATGAGTTCAAGTTCTAATTCTCCTGTTCCTTGTCACTTCAACTCTATCTTGCTCCTTTCTCTTGATCCCAGAAACTGTTTCTTGTTCATCATCTAGGTACAAAGATTCATAAGCCACTTCTAGTTCCTTGGTCTCCTTCTCCACCTCATGTTGCTTGTGCAAGTTTGCTAGCTCCCAGTCCTTGATGCATGAGAGGACCTCCACCATGTCAGTTGTTAGCCGCCGTCGCCGTTCCTCGAGGACCCTGCCAGCAAGACTAAAAGTGGACTCCGAAGATATTGTAGAAGCAGGGACAGTTAGTACATCTTTAGCAAGTATAGAAAGTATAGGATAAGTCTGGTTATGGCTTTTCCACCAGGTAAGAATATTGAAATCAGAGCCAAACTGAGTTTCAGTGTCACTGTCAAGATATGAAGACAGTTCAGAGAGCAGATTGAGAAGATGATACTGAGGGACCTGCACCCCTTCCAACAGAAGCAGAAAAAGAATCATCATCACCATAGATGTCATCCCAAGCCTCACTAGCCTTACCAGAACCACCAGATGCAGGCTGCTGATTTGCATTCAAGCACACCTCACCAAATTTGGTCTCATAGATTATGTACATCTTACTTAATTTGGTACGAATAGTAGATGGAAAGGTACTATAATCAGTAGCAGTTAGAGAAGACAACCTGAGAAGAAGTTTGTGAAACCCCCTCATCTTAGCTCTAGGGTCAAGAATGAAAGCAAAAGCATAGAGAATGGGTATATCCCTCCAATATTTCAGAAACTTGGACTTCATAGGAACAATAGCTTCTCTAAGCAGTCTATCATTTTCAAATGCATTTAGTTGTCTAGCAATTTTCAAGATATGATGTAGCATTAAAGGTGATGTTGGATAGTAAACACCAGACAGTGCAACAGTTGAATCATAGAAGACTTGAAGAAAAGATAACATCTTCTCAACAATGTACCAATGATCATCACTAAGTAAGACAGACCCATCCTATTTGCAAGGATGGTTGGTCTTAATCCACACAGAGAAAGTCCCTCTATAGGGAACTAAATGCTTAAGCATAAGAAAAGTTGAGTTCCATCTAACATCCATGTCCACTCCAACTTGCGAGGTCTAACACCAACACTCAAACAATATTGCTTATAAGCAGCAATACGTTGATTGGAAGCATTTAAAAAAGTAATAGCAGTTCTAAAATCTTCAACATGTTGTTTCAAGCGTTTCAAACCACATTTCACAATCAAATTAATAATATGGCAAGCACAACGCTGATGCAAGAAAACTTCACTCAAGCATTCATCAGTAGAAGCATCAGACTGTATTATATGGCCAATGTAACCAGAGAAAATAGGTTTAAGATGATGCATTGCAGTTTTGTTAGAAGAAGCATTATCTAGAACAATAGCAAAAATTTTATCACTAATCTCATAGTCATCTGCAACAACTGCAACACGCTCAGCTATGTTTTCACCTGTATGTGCAACTTCTATAGGTCTTAAACCAAGCAGCCTCTTTTCTAAACACCAGTCACAATTAACAAAATGAGCAACTACACTTATGTAATCCTCTTTGGCCTTGCCAGACCAAATATCAGAGGTTAAAGCAACAGAGGATACAGATTTTAAGACCACAATTAGTTGTCCAGCTCGGTCATTAAAGAGTTTAATTAAATCCCTTGCATTTGTTTGCCTAGATGACTTAATGAACCTAGGATTGTGAGCACGGGTAATGTATTCCTAGAAAGCATCTGATTCACCAAATGAATAGGCAAATCTAATCTAGCAATCAAACGACAAAGCTCAGATCGTGCAACACTAGCAGAGTACTCCCATGTAATAATAGAACCATCAGTATTAAATCTAAGAACAGACTGGACAATGCCAGCTTTCTCCTTTTCTTTCTTAGCTAAGCAATGCATCGAGTGTCTGATCAAGTGCCCAGTACCAGAAGAAGACTTAGCAGATAAAGTTTGCTTGCAGTAATGGCAAACGGCAGCGATTCTTACCTCCTTACCTCCCTCCATGGCAGTCACTTCTTCAAAGTCTTGCCATACTTTGGACGTAGGTCCCCTCCTCCTCGAACGGATGCGGGATCCAGAGCCACTGGTCGCCTCGACCGTGGGGCTCGTCGGCGTGGATCCAGTCAGCATGGACCCAGTCGCGGTTCCTGCCTCAACAACACAAGCACCACCGATGAGGAACTGGAGTGCATCATCGGCTGCGTTCTCGTCTTCTAGCCTCCTCTCCTCATCCTCGGCGATTGGGTCTAGCTCCTGGACGTCTCCAATGGATGCCATCGCCAGCGGCCAGCCCAACCCGTCACGAGCTCATGGCGTCTCTGGCTCCTCACGACGAGCGGCACCAACCAGATGGCCGGCGTCCTTCACATGCAGAGAGGAGGGGACAAGGTCTTAGTAGAGGAGGAGACACGAAATTGATGAGGCAACGAGAGGAGCATACCTGCTCGCAGGAGCACCAAATCTACCGATGAGGCAACGAGAGGAGAGGAGACACGAAGACTAGTCACCAGATCGAGGATTAGGGTTACGGAGTAGGGATAGGAGAGGAGGATTAGAGCACCGGTCACCAGATCGACGGATCCATCGACGACCGGCAGTCCGGCACAGCGCATAGGCTCGCCGACGAGCAGAGGGGAGCGGACGAGGGAGAGGGCGAGAGGGAGAGGCACCAGCACCATAGGGGACGACGACGGAGAGGCACAGCCGCACAGGTTCGCCGTCGATCGGAGGGGA
>JAOPSE010000009.1:68320341-68527052 GCA_029449295.1 Zea luxurians | reverse complement strand
AGTCTGGGAAGGCTAAGGACAACCTCGGCGCTTACTACTTCCAGACGAGGCCGGACTCGGCCGGCGCCTACATCTCCTCCCTCGGCGGCGCGAGGTGGGAAAATTGGCGCACCGACTGGGTGATCGCCAGCACCGAGGCCAACGACTGCCTCGCGCTGCTGAGCGACGGTCCAACGCTCGACCGGAAGCAATGGAGGGCTAAGCCGTCGCTGGTGCCGAAGTTCCTGCCCGTATTGGACAGGATCAAGACCTTGCCAACCGGTGGTCTGACCTATCTTAGGAGGATCCAGCGTGGGCCGGGCACCGACCTATCTTGGGAGGAGCTGGAAGTCCTGGTGAAGGGGATTACTGGTGAGTCCTTCATCCCTGAGTCCCTAATCTTTCCCCAGGGCATCCCTGCACTCTGCGACGACCCAGGATTGAGGACGGCGATCCTGGCCTCGCTGCCGACCCTTGACGAGAGCGGCGTGGCGGTTCGCCAGACCGGCGGCCGAGACCCCCACCGCGGGATCTGGATCTTCGACGCGCCGGCTGGAGGCCCCCAGCCCGCTAGTGCGGGCTCTAGAGCTCCCTCCGCGGCCCCAGCCCCTTGGACAAGGGCAAAGGGGCTGCAAGTAGCTCCTCCGCCTTAGGTGGCACCGGGGGGTCGGAGGAAGAGACACGACGCCGGTTGCGTCGTGCCGATGTGTCGCTTGTCTCAGACCCTCCCCTTGATTCAGACCCCCCAAAAGCGTCAGAGGACCACTGGCGAGGCCGAGGAGACCGGCTCCCAGGCCCAGGGCATGCAGAGGCACGTCAGCCCTCCGCCACCACCACCATCGGATCCACCGCCACCGCTGCCACCACCACCGTTGGTCCCACCGCCACCACCGCCACCTAGGGGTGATCTCCCCTAGGGGCACCAACAGCGACAACCACAGCAGCAGCAACAACAACAGCAGCGGACGTCCCGCTTCCAGGGTCGCTGGAAGGTTCAGGGCCTCAAGTAAGTGTAGCCCCATCCTTGTTTTTGCGAGTGTAGTTATCATGCCGTCGGGTCTCAACCCATCCTTGTTTGCCAGGGCTTCCTCCCCCTCTGCTCCCAAGGTCGCGCCTTCTCTACCAGATACCATGCCCGCCGGTGGGTCTGGCTCTCAGCAGTAGGCGTCTGCTGGGAGTGGTGCCGACGGTCCGCCCCCGGCTACTGCAACTGCGCCGATGGCTACCGCAGCCTCAACGACAGCGATGGCGTCGAGTACACCGTCAGCAGCAGCAGAGGAGGTCCCAACTGCGCTCGCCCCCCCATCAAGGGTGACGCGGGGGCGCGTCCAGCTCTGACCCGCCGCCCACTCTGGAGGAGCCAGAGGTGGTTCTTGGGCGGTGGCTCCGATCCGTCGCCGAGCCAGAAGCAGCGCCGGTTCCCCTCCCCTGAGTGCTGTCTCGTGCGCATCAGGCCCTTCAAGAGACCGAGGCGATGATCCGGCGGGAATGGGAGGTGCTGGAATCTGAGCACCAGCGCCTCAACGACTGGCGTACCCAGCTGGAGGAGCGCACCAAGGCGGCGTCCCACCAGTTTGCCTTTGAGCGTCTGAACTGGCATGGGACCGCAAGGACTACAAGACGGACCTCCAAAAGGTGTACGCCAGGGAGCTGGAGGTGAGCCGGAAGGAGAAGAGGTTGGCCAAGAAGGAGGAGCACTTGAACCAGAGGGAGGAGTTGTCATAAAGCTCCAGGCCAAGCTGAATGCCTTCAATGAAATCTTGGAGGAGCAGCGGGTCCAGTAGACCGCGACTGTGGAGAGCCTGCAAAAGCTGCAGTAGGAGCTCGATGGCAAGGCCCGCGATGCCACCTCGCCGAGGAGAAGCTTAAAGCAAAAGGAGAATCCTTGGACAGGCGGGAGATGGGTCTCACCAGGCAGGAGGCGGACCTCGCCAGGCGGGAGAAGGATCTCGCCTTCAAGGAGGAAATGCTTGAGAGGCAGGAGAAGTCGTTGGCCGAGCATGAGCTCGAGGTGGAGGAGAAGGAGTGGACGGTGGAGGAGCGGGTCCATCGGTTCTAGGCGGCGTAGGCGACACAGGCAGCACCGGGCCCCCAAGCGGTGGAGGCGATGAAGAAGACACTTGAAGATCTCCAGGCGGAGCATCGCGCCAGGGTCCAGCGCATCTCCGCATGGGCCGGCGAGGCGACACGACACTGGTGCCGCTAGGGTGAGTCCCATCCCGGTGTTGGAGATGCCGACGTCCATCTCCGATGCGCTCTCGGTGCTGGACTCCGCCGCCGACCGCCTCCAACGCCTGGACCAGATCCTTGGCACCCACCTGGAGGCCGAGGGCGGCAGGCTCTGCCGGGTGGTGATCGAGTACATCCTGACGTGCTTCCGGAGCCATGACCCGACCATCTCCTTGGAGCCGGTGATCGCTAGTCCGGTGGCTGACACCGAAGACGCCGCCCGGGAGGGCATACAAGATACTGTGGAGGTGGTGGCCGAGCGCTTCCAGCGGGATCCTGCCGATGATTAGTAGCTAGATCTGCAGAGAGAAGGCAAGGGTCCCACTGGGAAGTGGCTTTGTAACAATTTTTGGTTTTGTAAGATACTTTTGAGAAGTATTAAACTAACAGTGACAGAACTTATCTGTATGCAATTTGCCTTTGTTGTGTGTGTCGTTACCAACTTATCCCTGGTACTTGGCCCCCCTGGGATGTAGGCTCGACGTGTCGAGGCTGGATGCTAGTACACTTAAGAAAGAATTGGTGACCCGACCCCCAGGAGGTAGTCTCGGCTGGTACCTGGACCTGTACATGGCTTCAGCTAGGAAGTTTTAGTAGCACACCCATAGGACCCCAACTGGTATCTTTTATCCTTTGATTCATGCAACAGGGACCTGCAGGACTTAGTCTGGGAAGCCAAGTCATGTGTCCGAACCCCTTGAATCACAACCCAGATACTAGGACACCCGTCGCAGAGTGGTGGAGCGTGTAGGCTTAGGTACGGGACTAGGCTAAGCGGCTACACAGCTCCGGACCACCCCAGGAGACGTGTGTTCATTCTCTAGAACCGGACCCCAGGTTACTGGACCCCAGGACAATAGTTCCAGATACTAGGATACTCGTCAGAGTGGTGGAGGTGCAAGCTTAGGGTACGGAACCAAGATAAACGACTACACAGCTCCGGACCACTCCGGGGAACGAGCACCTGTTCTCTAGAACTGCCCCCAGGCTGCCGGACCCCTCTTGCCGAGGGGTCCCAAACTGCAAGCCTGGCTACTCAATTCGGATATCATTATACCAGCAAGGGTGGGGACTGTATGGGTGGGTTAGATAAAAATAATGCTCGTAAGTTGAAGCAGACTAAAAACATCACAAAAACAAATCTGGGGGTGAATCTTTTCTTTATAACTTGATATTCATGAGTGTAGGCCAACAGACTTGGTTTATGAGGGCGGACCTCACCGGGTTGACGTACATATGTGTGCTACCTAGTTACAAAGGAAGAAGACCGGGTTCCCAGGTTTGTTTTTATGGGTAAAACTTATGGAGATGCTCTATGTTCTAGGGATTGGGAAGAGGCTCTCCTTCAGTTATAGCGAGGCGGACACACCTGGGTCGGCATATTTCCATCACCTTGAAGGGTCCTTCCCAGCTGGGGGAGAGTTTGTGGAGCCCTTCTCGGTTCAGTACTCGCCTTAGGACCAGGTCCCCAACCCTGAGCTCACTACTATGCATGAACCGTTGGTGGTAGCGCCTGAGCGCCTGGTTGTACCGTGCATTTTGGATTGCCGCTCGCCATCTGCGCTTGTCGTGAAGTCCGCGTCCTCACACCGTAGTTGTTCCTGCATAGACTCATTGAAAGCCTGGACCTGTGGAGCCCATAATGATTTCTGGGGGAAGGCAGGCTTCAGCCCCGTAGACCAGGAAGAACGGGGTCTCCCCGGTAGCTCGGCTGGGTGTGGTCCGGTTCCCCCACAGCACGGACGGAAGCTCACTGACTCAATTTGCACCATGATTTTTTAAGTAGTCGTAGGTGCGTGTCTTGAGTCCCATGATGATTTCTGCGTTTGCCCTCTCCACTTGGCCGTTGCTCCTGGGATGAGCCATAGACGCAAAGCAGAGCTGGGTGCCGATGCCCTCCAATACTCCTGGAAGAGCCGACTTGTAAACTGAGTCCCGTTGTCCGTAATGATACGGCTTGGGACCCCAAATCTACAGACAATCGACCTGAGGAAAGCAACAACAGCACCCTGGGTGATGTTGACCACAGGGGTGGCCTCTGGCCACTTGGTGAACTTGTCGGTGGCGACGAAGAGGTACTGGTACCCGCCGACGGCCATGGGGAATGGTCCCAGGATATCCACCCCCCATATATCGAATGGCCAGGAGGGTGGAATCATCTGTAGAGCCTGAGCTGGTGTGTGTATCTGCTTTGTGTGGAATTGACACGCCTTGTAGGACTTTACCATCTCAACTACATCCTGGAGGGCGGTTGGCCAATAAAAGCCATGCCGGAAGGCCTTACCGACCAGTGTGTGGGATGAGGAATGACTTCCGCACTCTCCTCCATGGATCTCCGTGAGCAACTCATGGCCCTCCTCCTGGGTAATGCACCGCATGAGAATGTCGTTGGCGCCACGGCGGTAGAGATCCCCTTCCACCACTGTGTATCGCTTAGCCAACCGCACTATGCGCTCTGCGGATACATGATCTTTAGGAAGGATGTTTTCCTTCAGGTAGTCCCGGATCTCAGAGATCCATGCATTGGGACCACTCTGAGATACTGGCTGTGGCACTAAGGGGTAGGTAGGACCCCCTACAGCACACAGTCTTCGGTGGGCTCTGTAGATGCAACGCCACTGGGACCGCTAGCTTCGAGGTGCTAGTCTCGCCCCCTTCGTCCAGTTCGGCAGGCTGGGCGGTGGGTCTCAGTAGCCGTCTTTCGAGGACGCCCTCGGGCACGGATGCCCAAGTTGATGCCCTCACGGAGAGGTCATCTGTCGCCGAGTTGTCAGCCCGAGGAACATGTTGCAGTTCCAGGGCTGTGAAGTCTTTCTCTAGATTCCTTACGTGGAGGAGGTAAGCTACGAGCCTGGGCTCATTGCAGCTACATTCCCCATGGACTTGCTTGATGATCAGTTAGGAGTCCCCCTTCACGAGGAGCTAGCGGATCCCCAACGATAGGGCCGCAGACAAGCCAAATATAAGTGCCTCGTACTCTGCCATATTGTTGGTGGCCTTGAACTCGAGGTGCACCATGTACTTCACTTGATCTCCGCTTGGGTCGACGAGTAGGGGTGGAAATTTGGCTCGGGCTCGACGAGCCGGCTCGGGCTCGGTGAGGCTCGGCTCGGCTCGAGCCGGCTCGCGAGCCAAAACGAGCCCGAGCCGAGCCTGATTTTGTAGCTCGCCAGAACTGCGAGCCGAGCCGAGCCGGCTCGGTCCAGCTCGCGAGCCGGCTCGCGAGCCGAGCTAACAACGTCAAGTATACTATTATACCATATTATTGTTATGTTTTGAACTATTTTATTGAATTTCTTGAACTTGATATGTGATACACTTATATTGTAGTCTAAAAATATATTATACATAATTTTTTTATCTTATATATAATAAAAATATATAATTTATACTCTAAACGTGATTTAGTGTGAGGCTCGCGAGCTGGCTCGAGCCGGCTCGCGAGCCGTTACCGAGCCGAGCCGAGCCTCTAGGTCGGGCTCGCAAAATGACCGAGCCGAGCCTGGCTCGGCTCGCAACTGCACCGAGCCACGTCGAGCCGAGCCGAGCCGAGCTCGGCTCGGCTCGTTTCCAGCCCTATCGACGAGGACCACCCTAGCCCCGCCAACTTGCTGACAGGCGGATCCGTCGAAGAAGAGCGTCCAATGGGGTTCGGTGAAGACCGGACCCCTGGGCTTTGCAGGTGTGGGGTCCGAATCGAGATCTGGACCCCCAGGACGCTCGGTGGAGGTGTCCACTCCACGATGAAGTCAGCCAGGACCTGGCTCTTGAGAGCGTGGCGAGGCTGGAAGTCCAGCTGGAACTCAGCGAGCTCCACGGCCCACTTGGCGATGTTGCCTATGGCGTTAGAGTTGTGGAGGATGGCCCTTAACGGAAAGGAGGTCACCACCACAACCATGTGTGCTTGGAAATAGTGGCGCAGCTTTCTAGACACAACAAGTAGAGCATAGAGGAGCTTGTGCGTCTCAAGGTACCTGGTCTTTGCCTCATGGAGGACCTCACTGACGTAGTAGACTGGCCTCTGAACGGTCCAGACCCCTATAGCTGGTCGCGAGTCCTCGGGCTCCGTGGTGGTCTGTAACACCCCGTCCAATCCCTGGACCGGCGGTACTTACTCCTGGCAGCTCTCTAGGATCATATATTGTCCCCACAGACCAACATGCGCACCCGAGAAAACTTCCCGGTCGGTCACCCATCCCAAATTGCTCCAAGCCAAGCACGCTTAACTTGGAGGTTCTTTCGAGATAGGCTTCCGAAAAAGAAGATGCACCTTGTTGGTATGATTACACTATTAATTCTATTAAGCCTTGGGCCAGGACATCCCATCCCAGGGCCAGGATATCACAATCCACCCCCCTTAGAAGACCGACGTCCTCGTCGGTCAACCCCAATCCAGGAACCTCCCCTCTTGGCCACGTCTGTATGTCTAGTGTCGTCATATGCCATGCCATGTGACCACTTCGGGCCCACATGCGCCATGCGCCATATACCCGAACCCCCTAGCCCACACACGCCGTGAAACCGCGAGGGTCGGCTCTGATACCACTTGTAACACCCCGTCCAATCCCTGGACCGGCGGTACTTACTCCTGGCAGCTCTCTAGGATCATATATTGTCCCCACAGACCAACACGAGTCTTTTGTGCGCACTTTGTCCTCACTCATGCGCACCCGAGAAAACTTCCCGGTCGGTCACCCATCCCAAATTGCTCCAAGCCAAGCACGCTTAACTTGGAGGTTCTTTCGAGATAGGCTTTCGAAAAAGAAGATGCACCTTGTTGGTATGATTACACTATTAATTCTATTAAGCCTTGGGCCAGGACATCCCATCCCAGGGGCCAGGATATCACTACTCATTTGATGTCACAAGAATTATGCTGGGAAATGGAACGACTCAACCTTGGATTTCTCAATAATGTAGAAACAACAGTGATGGAGGTCGAATCTACTTTGGAAGAAGAGATCCGTAAAGGACAAGAGTCCGATGAGAAGATTAAGGAAATTAAGACTTTGATTAGTTTGGGTAAAGCCCCAGATTTCATGGAAGATGAACAAGGCACAATATGGTTTAAGAAGAGAATCTGTGTACCGAAAATCGAGCACTTACGCCAACTTATTTTGAGAGAAGCTCATGATTCAGCTTACTCTATTCACCCTGGAAGTACAAAGATGTACCAGGACCTTAAGGAAAAGTATTGGTGGTACGGTCTGAAAAGAGATGTTGCTACTCATGTTGCACTATGTGACGTGTGTCAGCGAGTTAAAGCCGAACACCAAAGACCAGCAGGATTGCTACAACCTCTCAAGGTACCGGAATGGAAATGGGAAGAAATCAGTATGGATTTCATAGTTGGACTACCTCGTACTCGAGATGGCTATGATTCAATATGGGTCATAGTAGACAGGTTAACTAAAGTGGCACATTTTATACCTGTGAAGACAACTTACTCAGGAGCCCAGTTAGCAGAATTATACATGTCGAGGATTGTTTGTCTGCATGGAGTACCGAAGAAGATCGTATCAGATCGAGGAACCCAGTTTACCTCACGCTTTTGGAAAAGACTTCATGAGTCCATGGATACCAAGCTAAACTTTAGTTCAGCTTATCATCCTCAAACGGATGGGCAAACGGAAAGAACGAACCAAGTATTAGAAGATATGCTAAGAGCGTGCGCTCTAAAGCATGGTAGAAGCTGGGATAAAAGTTTGCCTTATGCAGAATTTTCGTATAACAACAGTTATCAAGCAAGTCTCAAAATGGCACCATTTGAAGCACTATATGGACGAAAGTGTAGAACACCACTTTATTGGAATCAAACTGGAGAAAGTCAAGTATTTGGTCCAGAAATTCTCCAAGAGGCGGAAAAGCAAGTACAAATTATCAGAGAAAATTTGAAGACAGCACAGTCAAGACAGAAGAGCTATGCTGATAATAGAAGAAGAGAATTGATGTTTGAAGTAGGAGACTTTGTCTACCTTAAAGTTTCACCGATGAGAGTAATGAAAAGGTTTAAGGTTAAAGGAAAATTATCACCTCGCTATATCGGCCCATTTAAGATTTTGGAAAGAAAAGGTGAAGTAGCCTACCAGTTAGAGCTACCCGATAGATTATCGGATGTGCATGACGTATTTCACGTATCACAACTCAAGAAGTGCTTGAGAGTACCCGAGGAACAGTTACCCCTGGAAGAACTGAATGTTAATGAGGATTTGACTTATTCGGAGTACCCGATCAGAATTCTGGAAACATCTAGCAGAATTACACGGAGTAAAGTCATTAATATGTGCAAGGTTCAGTGGAGCCATCATTCGGAAGATGAGGCCACTTGGGAAAGAGAAGATGAACTCAGAGCAGAATTTCCCCAGTTATTCTCGGAAGTTTCTTAATCTCGAGGACGAGATTCTTTTTAAGAGGGGTAGGTTTGTAACACCATAAAAGCCATCAATTAAAATAATGAATTAGATATTATATTAATTAGGGTAATAAATTTTTCTTAGTGTTTAATTATTTATTTGCATCGTTTTCTTTGCATGCGCTTGATTTCTTATCGGATGTTTAATATCAACCCATTTTAAAAAGAGATACTAGTAAATTGAATAATAATTAAGTATTATAGCAATTATTAGTCTAAAAACAAGTATTCCATTTATAAATATTTTTGGTAATTTTTTTATGAATTTTTGAGCTTTTTAAATAAGCATTTCGAAATAAAAAAAACCTAAATCTACCCCAGCCGGCCCACTAGGGCCCATGACCCCCCCAAACCCTTGCATGCCGCGCGCGCGCCCTAGGATTTATCCCAGCCGCCGCCGCCGCCGCTCACCCTCCCTCTCTCCTCTCTTCTCTCATTCTCTCTCCCACTCTCTCCTCCCACCGTTCTCTCTCTGCTCTCTCGCGCGAGCGCCAAGCCCGAGCCGCGCCCCTGCTAGCCGACGCCCCAGCCGAGCGGCGCGCGCAGGCCGCGCCTGCTCCCCGCCGCGCCGAGCACCGCCCAGGCGCGCACGCCGACGCCCGAGCCACGCGACGCCGACGTGCCGCCAAGCCAGGCCGAGCCGCTGCCCGTCGAGCGTGCCCACGCCGCGAGCCCGAGAGCGAGCCGCGCGACCCGAAGCCGCGCCCTGCCTGCATCTGCTCCGACCGCGCGAGCCTTGCCGTGCGCGCCCGACGTCCAAGCGCCATGAAGCCGCGACCGTTTCACTTCTGCGATTGATGGACTTCATTTCTTCTGTTTCTTCTCCCCCATTACCTCCCTCTATTAGTGGAGAAACCGACGGCATTACACAGTGTAATGGAGTTAAACACCAGCGCCCCATGATCTCCCTGGTGTCCTTTCTTCTCCCCTCCCTCTCTCTATAAAAGAGGCAGCAGAGCCTCCCCATTCCTGCCTACTCGAATTTGCCTCTCCCTCTAGCACTCCTCGCTCATCGCTAGTGCGTTGCCGTTCGTCGCCGGAGTGTGCCGTTCGTCGCCGGAGTTCGCCGGAGCCGCGTACTAGCTGTCCGTAGTCGAGCCCCGCTCTCCGTCGATCCGTCCCCGTCACACGCACGAACCCGAGGTTGTTGGCGACCCAAATTTATTTTATGTATTTTATAAAGTGCTTTCGATTCGATTCATGTGTTGTATAGTTCGTTTGTTGTAATATGAACACATGTGATTCCAATTTATGTATTTATGTGCGCTATGGAATTTGTTAAAAATATACGATTAGTAGTGCACCGTGTTATTCCATGTAATCGACGCGTTGATTTTGGTTTAGAAAAATATGGCGTAGATTTAATAGTCACACGTTGGTGATAAAAATACTAGATAAGAAATTATAGTCAATTTTGGTTACGATAAATTCTAGAAACTATTTGGAGAATTATAGGTGCACTTTTGATGGATTAGAAAATGGTATAGAACTCATGTCATTTGAATAATATAGGATTTTAGATGATTTATCTAATTATTTTATTAGCATATTTTTTTATAAAGAGAGGAGAAAATATCATTGGTAGATGGTAAAATAGGTTTTTGCTAGTCAAATAAACATGTTCGCAGGTTTAGAACTCAAAATTGTTAGAGTACTAGTTTATGTCAAATAACCTCGCTTGTGTTAGAAAATGTTTAATTAATAGTTTATAAGGATTTTTAGAATATTAATATTATTAAATTCATTTTTGCTATACTAACTAATTTGAGATAGAAGGAATAAAGGGTATTAATTTATTTATTAGTATTAAAAGATCATAAGTATTATTTAACTTCATTGATGGTGTTAAAATAAATTAATATTAGTTAAAATTATACTTATTGCACCCACTCCTAAATTCACCATTAGGATTCACATTAATAGCTATAATTAAATTAATAAGTATTTACGCGATTAGTACGTAATTAAAATGTGATTAGTACGACGTGTTAATGTGCATGTAATGGTGTATGATTATGTAATGGTGCATGTTTACTTATGGGTGCATACTTTACTTTTGTATGTGCGATGTGCGACTATAATAGAAGCGGACTGTGTGGTAGAGAATCCGAACTCGTTCGGGGACGACCCGCAAGACACTGTTGAGCAAGGCAAGTGGATTCTCCCTCTGCATATTCTGTTTGTACCTACTCATTGCATATAACAATGTTTACTTTTCGATATAGTGCATAGTTTGATGGGCTTACCTAATTAAGGATTTCCTAGATTTACTACCTATATTCCTTGTTTAACCTGGGAAAATAATTAAGCTGTGCAAGATTCATGCTACCGCTCAACTTAATGATTCTTAAAGTCACTCTTGAATTGGTTTTAATGTTCCAAAAATGTTAATTTGCAATTATGACATTAACCCGATGGTTAAAAATAACTTTATTACAAATTAATTGGAACATGGAGTGACCACCCAGGATAACAGTGCAACCACGAGTGCTATCATGGCTCTGGCTTTGGTAATTAGCTCTATATGCTTAGTGCCTAGCAACCTTACCTGAAAGATGGGCAAGAGGGGGAGCGGTAGGTGCTGGCAGCCCACGTTAACATGGGGTCGTATTCTTGGCTAAGGTACTTCACCCAGGGGGCCACCACCATCGTCTTAGAAACCTTAGCGGGTTGCTTCGTATTAAGTGTATTTTGTGAAAACCTCATAATGGATCCCTAGCCATTCACCTCGGCAGTGTCTAAGGGTCCGATCAACCCGGGCTAGATGGGATACATGGCTTGTGGGTAAAGTTGTACCACCTCTGCAGAGTGTAAAAACTGATATATCAGCCGTGCTCCCGGTTATGAGCGACCTGGACTCCTCACATGATAATTGAACTTAAAGATGGACATAAATTAAGATCTGATGATCTGCCAATAATTTGCTTAAGTGGTTTCACTTAAGTGTTTTTGTTATATTCATATTCCTTTGTTTAAATGGATATTTGGGATTCACATTTATTAGTAAGACAGGTGTTGTTAATAAAATGCTGACCAACTAAAATGCTTACTGCTCAACCTTAGCCTCACCTTGTTATACCTGCATTAATTTTTCCCCCACTTGCTGAGCCCCGACCATAAGTGAGCTCACCCTTGCTAATATTTTGATCAGAGGGTGATGCTGGAGACTTTGATGGAGAATTTATCGACGAGGAATTCTAAGTCTAACGATGCGCCGGTCAACTTCCTGTGGAAGATTGCCCAATTGTTTATTTCCGCTTTACTTTGATATGATACTTGTTTAAGACACAATGTTTCAGATGATGTAATAAAGTTTTATACTCTCTTTACGCCTTTATTGCATTGTCTTTTGATATATTACACTTGTGACGTCAACATATGTGTGGAAATGGATCCTGGCACACATATGGTATGCGCTCGGTTCTACCCCCTGGAACCGGGTGTGACATGGTCGGACCACCACCTTCTCCTGGGGGAACCTCTTGACTCCCCTAGGAATGTTGTTCCATCCTTTCGACGACCAGCACCATGCTCACTGCCTCTGCAGTCGCTGCAATGTACAAGTACAACGGCTCCCCTGGCACCGGAGCTACCAGTATCGGCAGGGACACAAGGTGCTGCTTCAACTCTTGGAAGGCACGTTCTGCCTCTTCGGTCCATGAGAATGGACCAGATTTTCTCAGGAGCTTGAATAAGGGCAGCGCCCTCTCAGCCAGCCTTGAAATGAAGCGGCTAAGGGTGGCTAATGACCCCGTAAGCTTCTGGACATCCTTGATTCGGGCGGGAGGCCTCATCGCTTCAATCGCCCTGATTTTCTTCGGGTTTGCTTCAATGCCCCGGTGTGAAACCAGGAATCCCAGCAACTTCCCAGCGGAGACACCAAAGACGCATTTGTCTGGGTTCAGCTTCGTGCGCGTCGCCCACAGCTTGTCAAAGACCAGGGTCAGGTCTTCCACAAGAGTCGATCCCCTCCTAGTCTTGACCACGATGTCATCGACATATATCTCTACCTTGTCCCTAATCAGGTCCCCGAAGGTCTTACTCATTTCCCGTACAAATGTTGGCAAGGCGTTCTTCAGACCGTAGGGCATTACAACATAGCAGTAGAGCCCATACACTGTTACAAAAGCAGTATGCTTCCTATCTTCCCTAGCCATCTGGATCTGGTGGAAACCAGAGTAGGCATCTAGAAAGGACAATAGGTCGCACCCAGAGGTAGAGTCCATGATTTGATCTATGTGTGGAAGTGGATGCGGGTCCTTGGGACAAACCTTATTCAGGCTGGTGTAGTCGATGCACATCCGAAGCTTCCCGTTCGCCTTTGGAACGATGATTGGGTTGGCCAGCCACACGGGGTGATGGACCTCTTCGATGAAGCCGGCATCAAGCAGCTTCCGGACCTCCTGACGGATGAAGTCCTGCCGCTCAATGAACTGTCTCCGAGGCTTCTGACTCACCAGTTTGGCGTCAGGGTGGATCTTCAGATGATGCTCAATCACCTCCCTAGGGATCACAGGCATCTGTGACGGTTCCCAAGTGAAAACGTCGACATTTGCCTAGAGGAAGGCGATGAGCGCGAGTTCCTATTTCTCTCCTAGATTGCCCGTGATGCGGGTGGTCTGGGAGGAGTCTGCGCCGATCTGGATGGTCTTCACAGGTCCGCCGTCTGCTCTAGACGGCTATACCTTCGGCACCTTGGCAGGCGCCTTGGTACCAGAGGCCGAGGGGTCCCTCCCCCCATCGTCCGGGCGAGCAGCCTCTGCCGCCAGGGCGTGCAGCTTCTCGACATCCGTCATCATAGCGGTGTGGTCACATCGCACGGTGAGGACCCCAGCAAGGGATGGCATCTTGAGGACCAAATACCCATAATGGGAAATAGCCATGAACCGGTACAGGGTCGGCCTGCCAATGATGGCATTGAAGGGGAGGTTAACCTCCACGACGTCGAACTAGATGTTCTCCGTGCGGATGTTTTCCTCAGTCCCAAATGTTACCGGGAGGGTGATGCTCCCAAGGGGATACACGGGCTGTGGGCCCACTCCAGAGAATGGGTGAGAGGGTCCCAGACAGGAACCCAGGATCTACAGCTACTTGAATGCAGTGTGGCTGATGACGTTGAGGCCTGCTCCGCCGTCAATCAGCACATGGTGTAGCCGCATGTTGGCGATGATAGGGGCGGTGATGAGCGGTAGTATACCGGCCCCTGCCATGTTGTCGAGGCAGTCGGATGCCCCGAAGGAGATAGTAGTGCTCCTCCACCGCTGGTGCGGAGCAGCCTTTGGGACCCCTGGTGTCGTCGACAGGACCTCACGACACAGGGACTTGACGTTCCTGCGGGAGGTGAGCTCCCAGCTTCTGCCGTACATGATGTACAACTTCTTGCGGTGGTCGCTCTCGCCACCGGAGTCGGAGTCCTCGGTGAAGACGTCCTTCAGGACCCCCTCGGGTGACTGATACCCAAGGTCCTGTTCTCCGGTGGCCACGTCACTGTCGTCGACCCTCTCCTTGCTAGGCCGACGATGAGGTGGGGAGCCATCCTTGGAGGTCTGCTCGTGTCGTTCGCTGACGTGCTTTGCGAGCTTGATGATCTCGCGGCACTCCGCGGCGCTGTGGCGGCTGTTGGGGTGCACTGGGCATGAGCCTCTGTTGCCCCCTTGTGGCCGTGGGCGCTTGTTGCGCTCGTTCTGGCCCCCAATCACAGCTGCAACGATCGGAGCAGCAGGCTGCAGCCTCTTGTGGTCGCGGTTCTTCTTCTTCTTCTTGCCGTCCTAGGCGACGGCACCGGAGCCAACCGTCTGGGCAACCCTGGTCTGTGGTGCCGAGTACCATGCGCGGCCCTCGGCAGCTCTGGCACACTTGTCGGCCAGAGCGAAGAGTGTGGTGACAGTTTCCACGTCATGCGTGCCCAACTTCTCCAACATCTTTTCATCACGCACCCCCTGGCGGAAAGCGGTGATGATGGAAGCATCAGAGATATGGGGTATAGTCCCTCGTACCTTGGTGAAGCGGGAGATGAAGGCCCGGAGAGTTTCCCCAGGTTCCTGCCTCACTGCATGGAGGTGTGCCTCCACACCATACTGTTGGTAAGCGCCGGCGAAGTTCGCTGTGAACCGCGTGCAGAGCTCTTCCCAGGAGTAGATCGATCCTGGGGCAAGGTTCATGAGCCAAGTTCGGGCCAGCCCAGACAAGGCTACATGGAAGTATGTCGCCATTACAGCAGTGTCTCCACCTGCTGCCGTAATGGCGGTGATGTATACCTGCAAGAATTTCGACGGGTTTGACGTACCGTCGTACTTTTCCGGCAGGTGTGGCTGGAACTTAGATGGCCACGTCGCCACGCGGAGATGATCCGCCAGAGCGGCGCAGCCCACGCCGGCCAATGAGACCTCGTCTGAATTCGGGCGCCCCTTAGAGTTTGCGGTGCAACCGTAGTGAAGTCTTGGTCGAGGTTGTGACCCTCGATGTTTTGTCGGCGCTCGCGCGCCCTCTCTAGAGAGACACGGGCATCTTCGCCCGCACGCGTGCGGCTGAGTTCTGCCCGTAGGTCATTAGGGCTCTTCAGAGAGACTGGAGCGTCCTCTCCCGCACGCCCGCGGTTGAGCTCTGCCCGTAGGTCCTCGGTCGGCGCAGCCCTTACTGAAGGCGAGCGCACTGATGCTGACGCCTCATGTTGACGCCGGGATGACCGAGGCCTGGGCCTGGCTGAGCCAGAATGCGCCATGCCGAGCAGTCGTCGACGTCGTCACGCCACTGCTTCATGGCCCCCGGCAAGGCCGTGGAGCTAGGAGGGTGGCGTAGCAACTCCCTGGCCACAGACAAGGCCCCAGGCGCAGCCCTCGACGCTCTGGATGTCTGCGCCGGAGTGTGCTGTCGCACAGAGCGCACAACAGCAGCACCAGGCGTAGGGCGGTTGGAGGCCCGTGGCGTGGAAGAGGCAGTCTCTTCCTCCATCGGGAAGTCCTCGGGAATGAAGTCATGGTGCTCGACGATATGGACCATGGTGTCGAGTAGGAAAACAAACAAAAACCAAAAGCCAAGCCCCCTACCTAGCGCGCCAAATGTCGGAGAGGAAATTCTCCGGCCGGGTGGCGGAACACACCCGCCCTAAATCCTAAGATGAGGAGGGGCCTAAGCGTTTTGCCTGTCTGCTAGATGGTCGATGAAAAAACGAGGGCACAAGAGTTTAGAGTAGTTCGGGCCACCGGAGCATGATACCCTACTCCACTATGTGTGGTATTGCTGATGCTCGAGAGCTTGGAGAACTTCCCGAGGGTCTAAGTGAGTCTGAGTGACTTGCCTTGTAACGTCGTGTGCCTTCCCTTTTATAGCTCAAGGGAGGCACATACAAGGATGCTGAGCCCCGACATGTGGGCCTAGGAACATAATGGAAGGAATACCTAGAGCAACTAATGCAGGTGACGTATGTGCAATCTCCAGGCCCATGTTGTCCGTAGCACGCGCAGTGTTGACATGCGGTGGCAGCTTCCTTGGTAACGTTCGAGTAATGATGGGCGTTGTGCACGCGGCAGTATGGGCGTGCAGTCTGCCAGCGAAACGGACAGGCATGCCACCTGTAAGATGGACAGGTTGCTGCCTGTCAGCGAAATGGACAGGTCTCATTAAATGCGGAGGCGGCACATCGTCTGCCAGTGGAATGGACAGGCACGCCGCCTGCGGAATGGACAGGTCTCATTAAATGCCGAGGCGGCACATCGCCGGTCAGTGGCATGGACAGGCGGCGCGCCTTATCCGCAATAAATGCAGGGGCCGCGTAACCCGGAGGCCTTACGTCAGGCTCCGTCCGTTGGCTTACGTCACGCAGTAGGCCACGTGGCAATACCGGGTCTCCGCCTGGGCGGGGAGCAGAAGCGCATGCGGACAGGTCCACACCAGACTAGGTCCGGACACATGTCGTCACCGGACCCCCGCCTGGGTCTTGTTCAAGGCCCATGTATGCCCTGTCCTGGGACCTCAAGACCCCACTATGGGTGGACCGAACCCCATGGAGGGGTCCGAGTCCCATTCCAGGGGTCCGGCTTGCATACGTAGAGGTCCGGGACCAACCTTGGGGGTCCGGACCGTATATCCGAGGGTCCGGCTTGCACACGTGGAGGTCCGGGACCAACCCTGGGGGTGCGGATCGTATATCCGGGGGTCCGGTGCTCTCCTGTGGGGGCTGGACCCACTGTTGATGCTTTGGAGTATGCCACCTTCTCTGGACACGTGGCGGCTTTGGACCCGCCCATATGGTGGAGTCGGGCGCTGCTGTGGGCCCAGAATAGCCGCCTGAGGTTGGGGCGAGCCGTGGCTTGGTCCCACACATAGCACTTCCACCACGCGACTAAGGGATAGCCGCGTGGGTCCTCTGTCTTTATACAGTAGCAGGGGGTACCCTAGTTTTAGGGTACCGACAACATCCAAGCTCGCCCGCACCGCCACCTCCATAGTCTATCATGGTGCTTTTGATCTTGCTTGACAGAACCAGCAGTGATGTATATATAGGTCATTTTGCCTGATTTGCATGAATATGGCAATGTTTAGTTGTAAAGATGTATAAATGGTCGATTGGGGCTGTTGATTTCTGATTGTGACGAAAACTAAGAACTCATGAATTTGTTTTAGTTCTAGGAGCTAGCTCAGGCTTATGAGGTCCTCAGTGATCCTGAAATTCAAGAGATCTATGATGGTAGTGTTCTTAATCACTTTTATGCTTTTTCTTAGTGATGAACTGAAGTTTTTAATCTTTGCACATGCCTTTCCCAGACAGAGACAACATAATCCTACACCTGTTTCATTATTGGAGTAATGCGGTGATACATGTATGGTTCTCTTCTTAAAGCTGTAAGACTAAGGATCACCTTTTTCCCCCTTCGAATAAGGTGACAAGTCATTATGAGTTTATCATAGTGATTTGCTTGTTTTTTGCACAACACATGTCCATACATATGTTATAGTTGCACTATTTTTACCCCGTTGCAATGCACGGGTATTTACCTAGAAAAGAAAAGAGATAAAAGAAAACAATATACAATGTACAGAAAATATATAAATAAAGATATCTTTTCATGCTATTTTGCAAGTAGCCATATAATTCTTTGCATTCTGTTCACTGTTATATTTTGATGTTTTCATGACTCAGTAGGTTTGGTTTGTTGTAGTTATGATTCAAAATAATGTTATACTTTTGTGTAGATTAGACATGGTGAAGCAGTTGGGATAATTGGACCTTCAGGGATGGGGAAATCAACTATATTGAAGGTTATGGCTGGGTTGCTTGCTCCGGACAAGGTTGTCCATCTTCTTAGTTTGCCCATGTTACAACAGTGCATCATTCATTTTCATTACAGCTTGGTCAACTAGAAGTTTAATGTGCTCTTTTTCCTTTATCTATCTCTGCAATAACAAGCAGGGTGATGTAATCATTTGTGGAAAGAAAATGCATGGTTTAGTTAGCGATGAGGATATAGAGGGTCTCCGCATTGATTTGGTACATATTCCTTATGCTTTGTTGTATCTGTACTAAGAAATGGCATGATTTCCTTGTAGCTTCTTGTGCCTGAACATTCTGATGTGGTGTTGTGATACAGGTCTTTCAAAGTGCTGCACTTTTTGATTCTCTCACAGTTCGTGAAAATGTTGGATTCCTTTTGTAAGGGAACATGCCTGCCAGAAGGTCACTTTTTCAGTAATTGCTTCTGTTCGGCTTTCATCTCTGATACATCCATCCTTTGCTTTAGATATGAAAATTCAAGCTTACCCGAGGACCGCATTAGTGAATTGGTGACAGAAACTTTGGCTGCAGTAGGACTAAAGGCAAGTCAAGCTTCCATATTCGTTTAGATAGAGCACTTCTCACCATAAGTTTAGCATTCAATTGTTAAAGTATCTGTGTTTTTTTGTCACAATGAGTACTTTGCATGATGGTAAACTTTTATGATAAATTGCCAACTGTTATCTACAGATGCTATATAATACTCTAGCTGTTCCAAATTTTAAGTTGATCTGAGTTTTCTAGGTATATAGCTTGCTATGTACCTAAGGCATATGTTACATCTAGAGACATAGTAAAACTATCTATCTTGAGACACTTACAATTTGGAACGGAGGGAGAAGTAGACTAATAGCAGGCAGAGTGATCCTACATGCAAACGATGACAAGATGACCTCTATATTGATACACCTGTTTCATTATTGGAGTAATAAGTTGATACATGTATGCTTCTCTTCTTAAAGCTGTAAGACTAAGGATCACCTTTTTTCCCTTCGAACAAGGTGACAAGTCATTATGAGTTTATCACAGTGATTTGCTTGTTTTCTACACAACACATGTCCATACATATGTTATAGTTGCACTATTTTTATCCCGTTGCAACGCACGGGTATTTACCTAGTACATGATGAATTGTTTATGCTCCCATGCTCTTCTCACTTGCACAACCAGCTTATGTAAATACTACAAAGATGCTAATGTGAAGCTGGCATGCTTGTTCTTTCAGACGTGGAGCCTTTCTATAATCGCGATTCGTGTCGAGGGATGTAACTATGAGATAGTAAAAATAGTGGAAATATAGATTAACATAGATAGTATAATGTACTTTGTATTGCCGCTTCCTGTATATAGTCAAAAGCAGCAGTCATGTTTGTTATGTTGTAGAGATCTCTTACTTTGTAAAACTAAGACCTTTTTCGGTTATTTATATCTCATATGGATTGGATGAGATTGGAAAAAATTATGAACGATTTAATTTGTTTAGGATTTAAATCCACTCAATTTCATCTAATCTATATAGATTGAGAGCAAAACGAACAAGCCCAAATGGGAAAGCATAATCTATAACAGTTCATGTTTTTTTAGTTGGCTGGAGCACCGCATGACAGAGGTTGGGACAATATTTCTGATGGAATTCAGTTTCATGCAGTTTTCTGTTCGATGGAATACTGTGAGATGGATTCTAATTCGCAAAACAGTTCACAACTGCCATCGATATATATACGAATTAAAGACAACCAAAATTAGCAAATGACAAGAAATCAGTGGTACAAAAAACGACCATGTTTCCTGTTGAGTGCTAAAAAGAATGAAAAACTGGCTATTCATAATATATACTTCGAACCCTTCACGCAATATACATACGTGCAATCAGGCGCTGAAAACACAATACAACATATGCAGAGATCAACGTTTACCAGATTGATGATTTCTGTAGCTGTAATTAACGCGCTCCAAACTGAATACCGGGTAAGATTCCGGGTATGTTATTTATTATCGTAAAACCGAGAGAGTATATACTAGACAATGAGCCTTTTGATTTATAAAGTGAGAAAACACCTAAGTGATTTGAGCCATTTGATCTTATACTTGTGAGTTTATTTATAAAGCGAATGCAGTTCACTAACCTTTGAATTCTAAAACATGCGTTCTCATTCATCAACCTCCACCAAAAGACAAGGAGACATACGTTGAACACAAAGTGTCCGCGCGGACGGTCCGGCTCTGAGGCCGGACGGTCCGCGGTGGTGACGCGGACAGTCCACACATGCGCAGAATCAGTTAGGGTTCTGAGTTTTTTGCGGGATTTGTTAGCTAAATCTGCGGGATTAACTCCGGAAACGACTTATAACGGGTCCAGACCTCCTCCTTTATATAGATGAAGACTACGGCCGATTGAACCCCCCACAATCGATCAAATTAAATCTACTTATCGTTTTTACCTTATACATTAGGAATAGTTCTAGTTTAGCCCTAGTTTAGTTTCCTTCTGCCTCAAATTTTCACCTCTCTTCAGCTCTACGTTGACTAGAGACGTCTTGAATGGTCTGCCAACGCCAAGACACACCCTAGGATCTCTCCTCCCCGACGGGGTCTCTCCCGGGAGGCGAGATCTAGGTCTGCTGCGAAGAAGAAGACCCTCTGCGCTATCGCGGACTGTCCGAGTCCCAGACACGGACCGTCCGGACGTACGCAGAGGAGTCACTCCTGCGTTAGGTCACGGACCGTTCGGCTCTGTGCCGCGAACCGTCTGCGCCTCCGCAGAGAGCACCGCCAGACAGTCTTTTTCAGTGTTTGGCGCCCGGATCGGCGCCAACAACTAGAGTACTTGAAAACAAATAGATGATGCAATGACCCTGCATTTGTTATTATTTGACTAGTCCAAGAAAATATATAGCTATGTTTTATGCTAAATGTATAGTGCTTGAATACACATATGATATTATATATTAGATTTCGAGTTAGAAAGAACTATCCAAGCAAAACTATTTTGTAAAAGGAAATATGACCACAATATACTATTTGCAAAAATGGAGCATCAAAGTTGTTCCAGCATTTTACAAAGTTCATTATATAGCCAAGCAAACAAACTGGTATCAAACCTTCTCCTTATGACAAAGTAGTTCAAGCACCCTTGCACCAACAGCATAACCAGCATCATCCAGCCTGTCCATGAAATACAACAACTGAAATAGTTTATCTGATCTGGGTACAAGGTAATAGCATGCGGCAACCACTAAGAGCTACACCCCCATGTCCCCATATCAATCAAGCAAGATGAACTAAGGGACATAGTAGATAAATACTCAAACAACCTCAATACAGATTCATCAACAAGAATAGAAAAATACATACACAATAGAGTTACCTCTGTTCCAGCTCAGTAATGCTGTCAACTTGAATCTGGTTGTACTGATCCAACTTAGAGAACAAGAATGCAAATGAACTCAAATTGGCCTACAAAAGGCAAAATCTCTACTACTCTATAAGCACGGTGTGTAGGCGTTCACACCGTGCACCATGTTCTGCCTCCATCTCCCGTCAACCAGAAGCGGGCCCAGACATTTGATATTGGGTATTCAAAAATTCAAAAGATTAAATAATTAGTGCTCTACGTTATTTTATGTAATACATTATTGGTAAATTACTATAGAACACAAAAATTTGGGTATTCAATGAATACCATGAATACCCTCTGGGCCCGCCTCTGCCGTCAACCAATCGCCACCGTGAATGTCGCCCCTTCCCTCGAGCTCCGACACAGCCGTCGCCCTGAGCCCGTCATCCATCCTTCCTTCCATCCTTCTCCCCACCAGCACAACCACACCCCTCTCCCCCCCCCCCTCGCCGCTCCCTAGACCCCGGCACGTCCTCCTCGGCCGCAATGACCGCTCCCCGACCGTGGTCCCCGCCGGCAAACCCAAGCTCGTCGGGGAGAAGAGCAAGGGGGCATAGAGGCTTGCCTACCTAGCTCGTCGGGGCCCTATGGAGATCCAGCACCACCGGGACTGGGCAACTCCAAGGTTGTGAAGGTGCAGAGCGAGGAGGCGTGGGATCTGTTCACCGATCAAGCGAGCAACGAAGGCTAGGCCAGGTATTGGCGATGCCCTCGGCGACATCGAAATCTACTCCGCGGCCACCGGCGAGCCCGTCCTGTTCAGAGACCTGTGGGACAGGACGAAGTAGACACGCCATATCCAAGCCTCGTCTGTTTTGCTCCAACTAGGGAGATTTATGTTGTTGTATTTGGGCAACAATTACTCTTAAAGTCTTTACAACCGTCGATTCAACAAACCAGCCTCCTATTGCGGATTGGAGAATACCAAAAGCCTTTTACACAAAACATTCCAGTAGCCCTGGAAGAACTTCTCATAGATTTGGTGTTGCGTGTACATGACTAGCCCAGCATTTGATTGTCTATGCAGGGAGTGTCTGTTGTTGCGCTGCTAAGGCAATTTCGGGTGCCCATGCTGGTGGGTGAGGAAGCTTCTTTGTAGCTGGTATAACATGGTTGTTTATTGTGACCACCGCAGTCCTATCATCTTTTTGCTCTGCGCCCCGGCCGGGCCCTGCCGTCCACATCATGCCCTGTCGTCGATCCTTCAGCTCGCTGTTTCTAGCACAACCGCAGCACAAGGGGGAATGGAAAATCTACGTCGTCGCTGTCGGGGGTGGCGTCTTGGGCGGTCGAGCAAGTGGGCGGCCCCGCGCTATTGGGATTCAGCGGCAGCGACAACGGAAGCAGTGGTAGACTGGTAGCGGTCTAGCCGTGCCGTGGGCGGCTGGGCGCTGGCCGCGGTTCTGCTTCCGATGCGAGTGGTGGAACTGCGGATCGGCAATGAGCATATTTTACGGTCAACTTCTTCCTTTGAACTAACTGTCGGCTCTGATTATGCCTCCGTGTAGCTGGGAGTTGGCCTCTGTTCTGAAGGACACAAAGGAGAGATTTGATTCTGCTGGAGTAAAACTGATTGCTGTTGGTGTTGGCACTCCAGCTAAAGCCCGTATTCTTGTCGAGGAGCGTGTATGTATATGTTCCATTTGGTAACCTAGCTTTAAATCTTTGGACACACACAGACAGACTGAACCTGCTTTTAGGCTCTGAGTTTTGACCAAGTAACCCATTGTTCTTGTTTACTGGTTTGCTAGATAACAAATTTCTAACGGAAGGAGAGATAGACATGCCTATCTGTTTTAGTTTGTTCTTGGGCATTCTGCAAAGAACTCACAAACCTTAATAATTTACTCTAGAATTCATTTAATGCAGTTGCCCTTTCCATTGGAATACCTCTATGCTGATCCTGATCGGAAGGTACTAATCATGTTCTCACCTATTTTTGAACCAATTGGATGTTGCCATAAAGTCTAAGCCATACCTCTGTAAAACATGGTATGCTTTGTCTATTGGATGTACTAGTTTCTCTTGTATGCATTTATGAAACCTATAGATGTCTCCTTATAATTTATTTACAAGGATTTGCTTACTATTTTGTTGTCTAGAACTTGGGATTGCACTAGCAGAACCTGCTCCATAAAAAATATAATTACCTTTTCGAGACGAAATATATTTCCATTATGGCCAATCAGATGAAAATATGAAATGTGAATCTGAAAGTTGATTTCATTTTTTCAGTTTAGTAAATGGAGAAGTAATGTTAGCCGATCCGCCCGCAGATCCCCTCTCCCCATTACCGTGATTCATTTGGTACTTCGGGCAGGAGGGTCCTGATCGGCGACTCCGGCGTCGGCAAGTCCAACTTGCTCTCACGCTTCACGCGCAACAAGTTCAGCCTCGAGTCCAAGTCCACCATCGGCGACGAGTTCGCCACCTGCTCTCTCCAAGTCGACGACAAGGTCGTCAATGCCCAGATTTGGGACACCACCGGCCAGGAAAGGTACGTTTCGTTTCTGCTCGCTCTAGCTCATCTCGCCTTTCATCTCTCTCCGTCGTTGCCATGGCAGCTGGCAGTAGATCTGATTTGCGTCTCGGTTCGGCTGCTGCTAGCGTGCGTATCCTCGTTGTCACCATTAAGATTGGGTTCTCGCTTTGGATCTCGCTGCCGAATTGCGTTGCGTGCTGCTGTTGATTACCATTTATAGGGTTTGGTGCATTTTCATTTCAGGATCCGATACTGGAACACACGAATCAGCATACATGCATCCTTTTGTTGACAAACTAGAGTTGTAGGATGATGATGATAGGATATTCTTCTATTGCACAAACGTTTTTTATACTGCCTGGAGCTTGGTTTTCGAGTACGTAGCAGGTTGCGTGGGCTGGAGATGACTTGGTTTCTTTGCCTTGGCTCACGTCGAACATTTAGCATAGGAGGAGCAGACCGACCATTTTCCTTTTCTCTTGTTTGCATGCAGCAAGCCTGGCTAGTTCAGTTAATTTAGTCGTCAAAACAGTAAAATGTGCACAATGCAAATATGGACTGGAGATTATCTGAATAAAAATGTGAGCTCTGTCCAAATTATGGATTTCTTCACTTTAAATTGACCAGTGGATCAGAAAACCTTTTCTTCCTGAGAGGAAAGCTTATCCTAAGGGGTGATGTGTCAGTTTGAGCTTTGCTAGTGTGTTATTGTGTTATTGATAAGATGTGTTAGTTTGAGCTTTGCTAGTGTGTTATTGTGTTATTGATAACTCTTATCATATGCTTCTTGCAGTATTATATGTGTTGCATCATATGGTTATATGTGTTGCATCATATGGACTACTGCTTCCGTTGCTATGAATTAATTGGCATCTATAATGTTTATTCTGAATAGATATTCATAAGCTTAATGGTGCTTTAAGATTGCTTTAAATTGGTATCTTAGTTTAAATTGGTATCTTAATGGTGAATAGTGGTAGGTTGATATTCCTGTGTTATATCCACTAAATCGAATGGTGTTTAACTCTGATTCTGTGCATTTATGTGTTGTAGCATCATGGTTTGATTCTTGACACAATGCATCCCAAAAAGTGCTAAGGTATAGAAATGTTTCGAATTGCCTAAGTATGTGCAAATTGGCGTATGAGGCCAAAATTATGTTTTTGAAGTAAGCACATATTTAGGGGAGCATTCTATAAACTTAGAATTCAAAATTTGTGCTTTAAATTTCACTCTTATGAAAGCTTTAATTGTGTTGCCATCAATCACCAAAAAGGGGGAGATTGAAAGCTCTCTTGTGGGTTTTGGTGTTTGGATGACAACTCAATTAAAGGACTAACAAGTGTACTAAGTGTTGAACAGGTGCTTAATGTAAAGCTAACAGGGTTCAAAACAAGCGAACAAGTGTGATGGTCCAAGGACTAGATGATGGATAGATAATGGGCATCACAAGTAAGATGGACATTGCATAAAGTGAGACTCAGGTGCGTAGCTCGGAGACAACTGATCAAGCCAAGGATGGAGGCAAGAAGAGCTTCGAGGTACCAAGTGCACGGGAGAAGGTCAAAGAGGCTGAGGAACCCAAAGCCAAGGGTGAAGAAGAAGACTTGCAAAGTCAAGGGTGATCAAGTTGAGAAGAGCTATGGCACATCAAGGATCACTACATAAGGACGTGACTTACAACCAATGGGGAAACATCTATAATTATGTGGTGTAAGTCATAAGGCTCAAGATCAAGCTCTAAGAAGTGAACAAGGTCACTAGAAGAAGAACCAGTATCAAAGCCAGAACTGGAAGCAGCCCAAAAGAGCTAAGTGCACCTTGATCCTTAGTTTGGGTTGTTCCTAGTTTGGAGATATTCTATGTGACCTTTGCAGGATGTTGGAGCTCAGAAATGTTAGTCTAGATCAAGTTAAGCTGACTTGATGATTTATGAGTCCAACATCAATCTTAAGCATGTCAAATGATAGAGAGGTGAAAATCCAAGTGAAGGTATGTTTCTAGACTTAGTACATTGGTTTTTGTGTACTAACGTATGTGTCTAAGTGTTAGAAACAGAGTAAAGAAGAAAATAAAAGAGATGAAAAAGGCTTGGCTGTGTACAGCCAAGACTCAGCTCAGTCTGGCACACCGGACTGTCCGGTGGTGCACCGGACAGTGTCCGGTGCGCCAAGCTGAACTCTGGTGAACAGACCGCTCTCGGGAGAAGCCTGGCAACGTACGGCT
Source organism: Zea luxurians (assembly GCA_029449295.1). Lineage (NCBI taxonomy): Eukaryota > Viridiplantae > Streptophyta > Magnoliopsida > Poales > Poaceae > Zea > Zea luxurians. Next base: position 68,501,056 of record JAOPSE010000009.1, on the reverse strand, counting down.
ATAATTCACCGGACTGTCCGGTGGTGCACCGGACTGTCCGGTGAACCAACGTTCGGCCGCGCAATCCGCGCATGACGCGTGGCCGAGCCAACGGTCAGATTGAGGCACCGGACTGTCCGGTGTGCACCGGACAGTGTCCGGTGCGCCAACGGCTCCAAGACTGCAACGGTCAACTGCGCCAAGTTTGGAAGGAAATCGGGCACCGGACAGTGTCCGGTGGTGCACCGGACTGTCCGGTGCGCCACCCGACAGAAGGCAAGATTTGCCTTCCTGGATTGCTTCCAACGGCTCCTAGGACCCTTGTGCCTATAAAAGGGACCTCTAGGCGCCTCAATCAGTGAAGTAGAGCAGCCAACAAGTGTAGACATCACTCGGATCAATTCTCTCTCTCCCTCTCGTGTATATCACTCTAGTTTGTGTAGAGGCAAAGCTATAAGCCTCTAGAGAGTGGAGAAGTGCTGCTAAGAGCTAGAGCATAGTCTTGAGCATAGTGTTACTCTACCAGAGTGCTGTCAAGAAGATTGTTAGCAGCCGCGGCTCTGTTGTAACTACCTCAACATAGTGGAAGGCTCTATCTGTCTGACTGACAGATCTGAGCAAACGGAGGAAGGAGTTGAAATAGACTCCAAGCCTAGGTGTGGCTAACTCCAACGAGGACTAGGCAAGCATTTCAGGCTTGGCCGAACCTCGGGATAAATTCCTGTGTCCACGTGCTCTGCTCTGTGTTATGTGCTAATTCTCTGTCTTATTCAGTTCTTACTTCTGCACTTCACTGCTTACTTGTGGTACTAGCTTTCTTTGAAGTGCAGGATATTCGTAAGACAGGAACTTCAATTCCGCTGCAACCTACTCGAAGGGTTCTTCACTCCACTGGCGATCCTGTCTTCGAGTAGAGTAAGATTTAAGTTTTAAAGTGATAATTTTTATTCGCCTATTCACCCCCCTCTAGGCGACATCCATATCCTGTTCCCGGGCAAAGGGAACTTTCAATTGGTATCGGAGCTAGGCCTCTCCACTGTGGGCTTAGCCGTCCGGAGATGACGATGTCGTCACAAGAGGTAACTGTAGAACTTCTGTTAGGCGATGGCTCTAATTACAAATCTTGGTCTGTCTCTATTTATAATGCCTTCATGCAAGTTGATCCTGACTTGAGACAGATCTTTAGTAGAAGTATTTTTCCCTCTGATATTAGTAAAAATCCTTGTAATGCTGAACTAAGATGTTTATCTCTCAATCACCGTGCTTGCAACATCTTAGTTGACTCTCTTTCTAGAAGTGCTTATTTTGCCATCATGAGTAGTGATAGTGATTTATTTGTTAATGCTCATGATTTATGGAATAGAATTAAAGGAAAATACTTTGTGGCAAATTGTAATGCTCCTACTCCCTATATTACTTGTGATACTAACCCTTCAAAGGGAGAAGAAAAGTGTTGGGCACCAAACGATGAATCCACCTCGTCGACAGGTTTGTTCTCCACTAGTAATAAATGTTTTATTGCTAACAATGACGGTGGAGACGAAAGCCATGATGAGGAGGAATATGAGGATGATAGCGAGGATGAATCTTCATCACCACAAGGTGCATTTTCCTGTATTGCTTCCACTGACATCAATGACAGGGAAAATGAGACCGACGATGTGGAAGAAGAGGAAATTCGCCGTTTCTACATCCATCTCAACAAAGAGGACAAAGCGCTCTTGGTTAAGCTGTTGAGAAGGAACAAGGAACAAGGCGAGACGCTTCTCAGGCTAGAGGAGACTCTCATCAAAACAATCAACAGCCTAGAGAAGATGACCAAAGAACATGAGGAGCTAAAGTGCTCTCATGATGATTTGGTCCAACGGTATGATTGAATTTTATTTGAGCAAAGAAATAATGATGATATGCCATGCTTGAGAGGCAAGTAGAATTGTTAAGTCATGATAAACTTGCTCTAACTGAAAAATATGATTTATTGTCCTGTTATCATGATAATCTCTTGGATAGACATATCATGCTTGAAGTTGCTCATGAGGTTGTAATTACAAACTTAAAGTCATGTGAACCTCATTCTTGCACAAGTGCACATTTGGATAATATATCACCATGTGCTAACCCCTGTCGCTCAAAAGGAAGCGAATGTTTGAATGAGCAACAAGTTGTAGGGTCAAAAAGGAATTTGCTTGGGAACAAGAAACAAAGACAATTAAGGAAAAGACGCCATGCTCAACTTCCTCAAGATATCTGCGAAAACATGGTGAAGAAGCTTGAGGAAGGAGAAACCGCAGCAAGGGTCAAACTCCTTGAAAGAGATGTTCCTAAAGCAATAAGTGAAGCAATCAACATGATACAGGAAAAAGGTAATGATTCAATTAATCATGTTATTTGCACTAATAATTTCTCTATGTCATCTAAAAGTAACAAGAGAAGAAGAAAACGGAGATGCTTCAAGTGCAAGGCATTAGGCCACCTCATCGCATCTTGTCCATACAAAGATAAGGACGAAGGGATAAGGAGATGTTTTGGATGCAACGACAAGGACCACATGATCACTTCATGTCCCGTCATGAAGAATCAAAGATGTGCATTCTCCAAGATGACTCTCACCAAGGAAAATGACAAACAGCAAGCATCATGTCAGGTTGAGCGACGTTTCTGCTACAAGTGTGGTGAGCAGGGTCATCTATCCAAGGTATGTAATAAAGGTAAGGTTCCTAAGCAAGTGAATTTGTCTCAATCTCATTCGCTTAGGAGGCACAAATCATACACTTGTGCTAGATCAATAATGAGATCACCTAGAACTAGCACAAAGGCTATTTGGGTACCAAAGGCACATTTAGATGATCATTATGGACCCATCCCGAGATGGGTACCAAACTGTGCTAACTAGACCATGCAGATGCCTTGAGATGGACTGGAGACCATGGGAGAGCTTAAGACGGTTAACTTAAACTCTATGCTTAAGCTGTTAATTGTTTTGGTGTTTATTCATTTACCCAAGGATGAATTATTGTGAGACACTAATCCCATGTTCATATCAAGTGAAATAAGTTGTAGAGGTTCTCAATCATTATTGGTGAATCAAGCAAAGGACCTTGATTGTGCATCTGGCTCTCCAAAGGACGGTACCTGTGCTTCTTAAGTACATTATCAGTATTACTCTTAAAAGTTGATTGTCGTGCTATCTGTCCTTGGAGTAGATACGCTTTTAAGATTGCTTGCGTTGGATTCTTGTTAATAATTGATTCATGATTTCAAAGATCACATTCATGTTTGCTTAATCATGACTAGGTGCTCTATAAGTTATATCTTTTGAATCATTCATTGGGTAGCTTATCACTTGAGATATTTACCATGATTAATCCTTTATGTGTTCATGGATAAACCTGTATCTTTTTGAAAATCATGCTATACGTGTGTAATGAGTAACCTATGTGTGCAAACATGACATCTTGTTTAGTCCATGTTCACATGATTACCCTATCTTGGCACTATGTGTTATGCCTCTAATGCACCCTCTCGAGCTATGAAGTGCATAAACAATAGGGGACTTGTGGTAATAACTGATGCTCTCATGGCCATACGGGAAAAGGCAAAGGTATGGAAAATGGAACTATGCAATTTCATTAAATATCTTGAAGTTCCATTGATTGTGATCATAGCTATGTTCTTGCATTTCATTGGTAGTATCGTGGCTTATGTGACTTATGCCTTACAATGTTGTTTCTCTTGGTGTACCTAAGAAAATTTTTCTTAATCTTGATGTGGTTAGACCTTATGCTTTATTTGCCTGATCTTGTCATTTTCAATTGGCATATATGGTGAAATGATTATCATGTATGAGGCATGCCTAGGTTGCTTGTAAAATGTCATACTCCTTGAGGCATGCATTATTGTATTAAGTCAACCTTTCATTTGGTATTCAATTGGTATATCTGTGTGATGAAATTGATAGAGTATGCCTTGACCAAGAGATGTTGTGATCCCCTCTAGTTCTGAGAAAGCTAGAATGTGCAAAGTGCAAGTTATTCAAATACTTGATGCACAAGTTTAGGGGGAGCACACATAACTTGGGTCTTTTGAGACTAATTGTTTCTTGAGCGATCTTGTATAGTCTCAAGGTGGAAAAGAGAAGATGAGCAAGAAATGGAGCGATCAGGACTTGGGTACCTCTGTAAGTCAAGAAATTGGTATCTTAAGTCGTGAGTAATTGCATATTTTTAGACTGCTCATGCTCTATAATATTTCGTGATACTAGATGCTTATCCTTAAATATCATGGAGCTATGATAATAAATGACCTTTCAATTGGTAGCTGTGATAGTTTGCTTCAATTGACATCTTTTGATAATCACTAGAATAGTAGCTTCATCTTGTGCCAATACTATAACTTGCTCTAAGCTTGGTGTCTTAGCAACAAGAAAAGGTTAGGATAAAGGATCAGGCACAAGTGTGGAGAAGCTCCCGAGAGATTAATACTTTCAAGATGGGAAGTACATCACAACATGGTAAAGGTACAAAAGGAAGTATTGATATTTTGCGTAAATGTATCCTAATATCTCTGGTGCATATGTTTAATGAATAAGGGGGAGTTTTGATAGTGTGCTTTTCCTCCTTAACACCCTGCTGTCCCTTGACATCATCCTATGTTCTTGCTTGAGTATGGTTTTTGGTGTTTGATGTCAAAGGGGGAGAAGTTGTGCATTAAAGCTTATCTCAACCTAAGAGGAAAGCTTATCCTAAGGGGTGATGTGTCAGTTTGAGCTTTGCTAGTGTGTTATTGTGTTATTGATAAGATGTGTTAGTTTGAGCTTTGCTAGTGTGTTATTGTGTTATTGATAACTTTTATCATATGCTTCTTGCAGTATTATATGTGTTGCATCATATGGTTATATGTGTTGCATCATATGGACTAGTGCTTCCGTTGCTATGAATTAATTGGCATCTATAATGTTTATTCTGAAATAGATATTCATAAGCTTAATGGTGCTTTAAGATTGCTTTAAATTGGTATCTTAGTTTAAATTGGTATCTTAATGGTGAATAGTGGTAGGTTGATATTCCTGTGTTATATCCACTCAATCGAATGGTGTTTAACTCTGATTCTGTGCATTTGTGTGTTATAGCATCATGGTTTGATTCTTGACACAATGCATCCCAAAAGTGCTAAGGTATAGAAATGTTTCGAATTGCCTAAGTATGTGCAAATTGGCGTATGAGGCCAAAATTATGTTTTTGAAGTAAGCACATATTTAGGGGGGAGCATTCTATAAACTTAGAATTCAAAATTTGTGCTTTAAATTTCACTCTTATGAAAGCTTTAATTGTGTTGCCATCAATCACCAAAAAGGGGGAGATTGAAAGCTCTCTTGTGGGTTTTGGTGTTTGGATGACAACTCAATTAAAGGACTAACAAGTGTACTAAGTGTTGAACAGGTGCTTAATGTAAAGCTAACAGGGTTCAAAACAAGCGAACAAGTGTGATGGTCCAAGGACTAGATGATGGATAGATAATGGGCATCACAAGTAAGATGGACATTGCATAAAGTGAGACTCGGGTGCGTAGCTCGGAGACAACTGATCAAGCCAAGGATGGAGGCAAGAAGAGCTTCGAGGTACCAAGTGCACGGGAGAAGGTCAAAGAGGCTGAGGAACCCAAAGCCAAGGGTGAAGAAGAAGACTTGCAAAGTCAAGGGTGATCAAGTTGAGAAGAGCTATGGCACATCAAGGATCACTACATAAGGACGTGACTTACAACCAATGGGGAAACATCTATAATTATGTGGTGTAAGTCATAAGGCTCAAGATCAAGCTCTAAGAAGTGAACAAGGTCACTAGAAGAAGAACCAGTATCAAAGCCAGAACTGGAAGCAGCCCAAAAGAGCTAAGTGCACCTTGATCCTTAGTTTGGGTTGTTCCTAGTTTGGAGATATTCTATGTGACCTTTGCAGGATGTTGGAGCTCAGAAATGTTAGTCTAGATCAAGTTAAGCTGACTTGATGATTTATGAGTCCAACATCAATCTTAAGCATGTCAAATGATAGAGAGGTGAAAATCCAAGTGAAGGTATGTTTCTAGACTTAGTACATTGGTTTTTGTGTACTAACGTATGTGTCTAAGTGTTAGAAACAGAGTAAAGATGAAAATAAAAGAGATGAAAAAGGCTTGGCTGTGTACAGCCAAGACTCAGCTCAGTCTGGCACACCGGACTGTCCGGTGCGCCAGGCTGAACTCTGGTGAACAGACCGCTCTCGGGAGGAGCCTGGCGACGTACGGCTATAATTCACCGGACTGTCTGGTGGTGCACCGGACTGTCCGGTGAGTCAACTGTCGGCTAGACCAACAGTCGGCCGCGCAATCTGCGCATGACGCGTGGCCGAGCCAACGGTCAGATGGAGGCACCGGACTGTCCGGTGTGCACCAGACAGTGTCCGGTGCGCCAACGGCTCCAAGACTGCAACGGTCAACTGCGCCAAGTTTGGAAGGAAATCGGGCACCGGACTGTCCGGTGCGCCACCCGACAGAAGGCAAGATTTGCCTTCCTGGATTGCTTCCAACGGCTCCTAGGCCCCTTGTGCCTATAAAAGGGACCTCTAGGCGCCTCAATCAGTGAAGTAGAGCAGCCAACAAGTGTAGACATCACTCAGATCAATTCTCTCTCCCTCTCGTGTATATCACTCTAGTTTGTGTAGAGGCAAAGCTATAAGCCTCTAGAGAGTGGAGAAGTGCTGCTAAGAGCTAGAGCATAGTCTTGAGCATAGTATTACTCTGCCGGAGTGCTGTCAAGAAGATTGTAAGCAGCCGCGGCTCTGTTGTAACTACCTCAACATAGTGGAAGGCTCTATCTGTCTGACTGACAGATCTGAGCAAACGGAGGAAGGAGTTGAAATAGACTCCAAGCCCAGGTGTGGCTAACTCCAATGAGGACTAGGCAAGCATTTCAGGCTTGGCCGAACCTCGGGATAAATTCCTATGTCCACGTGCTCTTCTTTGTGTTATGTGCTGATTCTCTGTCTTACTCAGTTCTTACTTCTGCACTTCACTGCTTACTTGTGGTACTAGCTTTCTTTGAAGTGCAGGATATTCTTAAGACAGGAACTTCAATTCCGCTGCAACCTACTCGAAGGGTTCTTCACTCCACTACGATCCTGTCTTCGAGTAGAGTAAGATTTAAGTTTTAAAGTGATAATTTTTATTCGCCTATTCACCCCCCCTCTAGGCGACATCCAGATCCTGTTCCCGGGCAAAGGGAACTTTCACATATATATATATATCTTCTCTGTGATCTGCACAACAAATTAGATAATCTGAATCCTTCAATCAAGCCTTTTCTTAGTACTTCTAAAGCAAAATATACTCCTACTCATTGCCATAAGAGCACACAAGATTTTCTTGACAAAATCCAGCCACTATTCTTAGTTTTAAGGAAGCATCTGGATGGAGCAGTTTCAATGATCAAAGATGGTAACCTTCTATTCCATATTTTCTGCTTCGTGTTACTTTTACAGTGTTTGAATTAATAATTAGTGGGTTGAGTCGGTTTCTTAATGGTCGGGGTTGTATGTGCTGGGAGGGATTACACCCCCTCCTTTGTGGATCTTTTCTTCTTAGTGAAATGACACAACTTTCCTGCATTGCTTGAGAAAAACAATGTCTGCATTTCGTATAATCCTTCATTGACTGTCCTTGCTTTCGATTGGTAACATGATAAGCTACTACTCTTTAGAATCAGAGAGCTGTTTAGATGACTGGAGTTCACATTCATCTTCTGCTGATAACCCAGACATACCATATGTGGTTGTCTCCAAGTCATCAATTGTGACTGCTGTATGCAAGGAGATTCTTGGCTGCTGCAGGAAGGTTGTTCTAATGTTGTATTTTCATTTATCTGAAAATAGACGAGATCTGGAAACTAAAGCTGCTAATGCTAACAAGTCTGGTGCCTTTTGCAGTTACTTGGCATTCCTGATCTGTTGAATCAACCAAACATGTCAATTCTGAAGCAACTTTTGCAGACTTTACAGCCAACTGAAAATTTTGATGATGTTCTTTCTGAGTTCCAACCATCTCTTGGTCCTTGCAATGTTGATTACCTATATTGTGGAGCATGTAAAATGTTGGAGGATATTATGGATTCAGGTAACTAGCTATTTGTGCACACAGTGCTTGGACATTATGCAACCTTTTTTCACCTAATTTTAGTGCACTATTTTTTTTGTAGTGTCCTCATTTTCATACCTTCTGTCTTCTGATGTGTTAATTACTATACAATCAATTGTAAATTCTGTTGTTGTGTTGTTGGACAAATCCGGGGAACCAAATGGGAAAAATATACACATGGGATGCTCCAAAGCAATCATTTCCTTTCTGCGAAAGCGTCTTGGATACTCAGCTCATAAGCTGCTCAGTGCTAATTTCCCTAGCGAAGATGTTGGAAAAGGATGGCAGAGTAAAGTAAGCTTAAGTTCCTTCCATCTACCTTTTTAATGTGCTAGCTGATAGGTGATAAGCTTGTAGCTACTAATATGTTCCCTGTTCTGTTGTCTGTCAGGGTGATCTTATACAGAAGATATTGCAAATATACCTCAGGAATAGTGACTCTACTTCAGATCTACTTGCTGAGATAGGTCATGAATTGCCTAAGGTGGGCGATCTTCTCGAGTGATGCTCTCGAGTTATGCATATGCCACCACTCTGCCTTAAAAAGAACATCTGGCATCATTCTAAATCCAGCCGAGGAGTAAGCATAAAAGGTTTAGCAATTCACAAATAATCTATGTTCAATGGGCATGAGTGAAGAATAATTAGTAAGTGCTTTTCACTGGCTGACTTGATAGCAAAGTAGTGTAAAAATAATGGTAAAAGTGGTTACGCCTTATAAACTGGGACTGAGGGAGTACTGTTATATTAGCAAGTACAAAAGCATTCCCCGCTAACACTGTTTGTGTATTAGAAGTGAGCAGTCTCTGAAATAGAAAGTGACATCCATTTGCTATTGTTAGGTGCAAGTGACATCCATTTCACTAAAAGCGGACTATTCTTTTTCTTGTTTTGTCGTGGGTTCCTGATTTGGCAATTGTCTTTTCCATTTGAGTATTAGAATTGTTGTTAGAGTGATACAGGTTTGATCTTTCTGCAATAAGACTTGCACTCTCAGCAAAATGGAAAGTAGCTACATTCTTTTGCTAATTTGGTCATCCCCTATATTGTTGCTCATTTAGATGGTATAAGCTGTTTATAATCAAACCATAGCTCTCCAAGTAGCCTAGCTGGTATGTACGAGTACGATACAATGAATACCACATGCAGCAAGCAAGTAGGTGAACTTAATTGCATCTCAACCAGTCCATGTACCCAACAGTGTAGATCTTCGCACCAAATTCTTCCAGCGCACATGGAGTAGATGAACTTGCTTGTAGCACTTATTTATTTGTTGATTGGATCCAAGTTTTGTAGCTTTAGTCGATTCAAGAAAAGTGGTTAGCGACATACAATGAATTTGCTTTGATCAGGAACAAGTGCATGTAGAACTCACGAGATATCTATAATGCCTATGACCATATGCCTCTGTTACCTATTTGATACATTTCCCTTAAAAGTCGTTAAGGTTGCTAAAATACTAATAAAAAGTCGAGACATATGCCTCTATTCTTCAATTTCTCATGTGGGATCTTCTGTTTCAGCCTAACAGTAGATTTAGCTCTCTTTTTCTTCATTTTGTTTCATGTTTCTTCTTTGTTCATATGGATTTATGTAGTGCAATCGTTGAAACAGGCAGCACACAAGCTCCAATTTCTCAGGGAGAGTTTGCTTGTGGCACTTATTTGTTTGTTGATTGGATTCAAGATTTGTAGCAGTGAAGTCATTAGACCTAGGTCAGCTACCTGTTGACTCAATGGAGAATCATCTAGATTAAGCATAGGTTATAATTAATTTTGTTGTTTAGAAGGGAGTTTATACTGCAAGGTTCTTAATTTAGTTGTTGGAATATTCTTTCTTTCAGCAAAATAGCAAGTGGCATCCTTTCAGTCCTAGCGCTTGGAACATATGTGCAACCTAGCAGTAAATCTCGTCCAAAGACCATCCATGGCCCCGATTGACGCTCAGGCGCTCATCCTAGCTTGACTGCTACGATGAAATTAGAAGGCACAGTTAGTGAATTTTAGTGGAAAATGGTACTGGTACCTGGCCACAGCTTGTTCTCGTCCAGTTGAGATGTGCCAGCACTATAGCATACATAATTGTTACTTTCTGTAATAAATAATATTTCTGGAATATGATTTGACATTGTTATCTGTCTACAAAATCAATAGTACTTTTCTTTCTCAGATCTGACTGTACTATTGATTTATGTGTCATATGCGCATTGTTGTATGCCATCTTAATTTGTTACCTGTGAACTAATAGTAATGTTTCTAAAGATTTGCATTTTCTTTTTATAATCACCAAAATTGTTTTGCTCTTATTGCTTTATTGAGAACTCAAGTATAGATTATGGCATTGTCATGTTGTCTAAACCATCTTATTATGTCTAAACACTATTTAGATGATCTAAACAATAATTGTTATGCACTAAAATTTTATTAAATATTTTGTATGCCGTTACAATGCACGGGCACTTAACACACATTTGTTTTTTAGCAAGCACGTATGGAGGTGCGTGCCTGACGACTGACGATGTACGAGAGAACTTCTTCCGGTAGGCGTGGGGCGTGCTCTCCAATGATGAGACCATGAAAATCGTGGCATATATCGAAGTCGACATAATACTGATGGTTGCAATGTAGTGGTGAAACAACTAGATAAAATAACAAAATTTATGTATGACCAGGATCACAAATGGATTATGAAACATTTTTTCATAACAGTATAACACACATTTTGTATATAAGTTACCGTGGTATTATATGTCCCCGTTGTAACGCACGGGCACTCACCTAGTACTCAATAAGCCTGTATGGTAAGAAAAAGACAATGAGAGAAAGCAAACTTCCTAGAAAACTTGGAGATCATCAAGCATATCAGGAAAGCTTCTCATAGTCTTTGACCTCTCATTTGCAAAAATTGTTAGGAACGTTAAAAGGGGGAGTAACGTCAACAAAGAAGACAATTCAGATATATCAGTTTCTTGTGGAAAACAAAACAACCTCAGATGGTTGGTGTTGACACCTTTTCGGGCGCCAAACACTGCGTGAGAACCGGTGGTGGTGCCCTCTGCAGAGGCGCAGACGGTCCGCGGCTAGGGGTCGGACGGTGCGCGACTTGGTACAGGGGCTGGCGTTCCGTGCCTGATGGTCGGACGATCCGTGCCTACAGGCCGGACGGTCCACGCGTGCGTAGGGGCGGCGAAGGTCGCTGGCGGCGCCTGGATCTCGCTCCCAGGAGGGACCCCGTCGGGGAGGAGAGATCCTAGGGGTTGTCTAGGCTCGGCAGGCCGACCTAGACTCCTCTAATCGACGTATAGTCGAAGAGAAATGGAGAATTTTGGGATTGGAATACTAAACTAGGGCTAAACTAGAACTACTCCTAATGCGTAAGGTAAAAATGAGAAATAGATTTGATTTGATCGATTGTTGGGGGGTTCAATCGGCCGTAGCCCTTCATCTATATAAAGGGGGAGGTCTGGATCCGCTTCGAACTGATTTCCGAGTTAATCCCACGGTTTTAGGTAACAAATCCCACGAGAAACTAGGAACCCTAACTGTCTCTGCGCACGCGCGGACCGTCCGCGCCACCACCACGGACAGTCCAAACCGCGGACCGTCCGGCCTCACGGCCGGACCGTCCGCGAGGCCTTTTTTTGGCTCCCAACATATGCCCCCTGCCTTTTGGTGAAGGTTGACGAACCAAAAGCATATGAACCAAACCTGATGTAAGTCACCGGCTTTTCAAAATAGAGATCATTCAATAAAGCACCAATGTATAAAGGCTGTATTGGATTGTATCTTTCTCGGCCATGACCATTTGATCAATGCATCAGAATGAATAGAATGGAGGTGCCCCCCAGCCTGGATAGACAAAGGGACTATACATGTACCATGGATCCATCGTCGTGTCATTCCACATTTGAGTAGGACAATATACCGACGATGAATAAACGGGTGGAAAGTACCCTGGTCTCATAGGATGAACATGCGATGCTTGTCGTGTCACCTTTTGGGCTGTTTTGTTTGTCCGTTTCGTTTTAGCAGGTGACCGAGGTTTCTTTGTTGACCGATCACGTGGAACAGTCTTTTTGCTAGCATTTTTGGAGAGCAACTGATCAAAAGTAGGGTCGACTTTGATCAGCCGACTATATGTGCTTTGACCTTGAGTCTTTTTCCTTGCGTCGTGTAGAGTCTGACGCCTTTGGTCATAGGTGGACTGTCCAGCTGAGTTAGCCGGACCGTTTATCTGAGCACCGGACCGTCCACACGTAGGTGCCGGACCATCTGCGATGCTCGGGCTAGGCTGATGAGTTTGGTTCATTAATTGTGCATGCCCCCTTGCGTCTTTGGACTTTTTAGCCTTCTCGTCTGAAGCCTTTCGAGCAATCTCCTTTTGTGATATAAGTGACATGTAAGGATTGCCAATGACGATGCCCTTGCCTTTGCCTTTATCGGTCATTTCGAGCAGAACCAAGACCTTTTTGCATGTGAGTTCTATTGTATTAACAGGAAAAGGTTGTGTGTCTACCTGCATCTCCTGAAAAGCCAATCGGCCCTCATTTATGGTCGATTGTATCTGTCGACGAAAAACATTACAATCATTGGTGGCATGAGAAAAGGAATTATGCCACTTACAATAAGCACGCCTCTTTAATTCATCAGGAGGAGGAATAGTATGAGTTAACTTAACGTTGTCGTTTTTTAGTAACTCGTCAAATATTTTATCGCATTTGGCAACATTAAAAGTAAACTTAACTTCTTCTTGTCGATTCTTTCAAATCGACTATAAAGCAGAACATGCGGAAGGTTTAGCCTGTCCTGGCCAAACTAGTTCGGTGGTGTATACATCCGTGGATTCATCGTCTGAATTATCGTATCTATAGATGTCCAAACGTTCGTGCCGGGCCGGCCCAGCCTGGGCACGAGTTGACCTGGCACGAAATACACTTGCCCAAGCCCGGCCCGATCTTATGTCGTGCCGTGCTGAGCCAGCCCGTGGGATACAGTAGCAAGTCCAGACCCGGCATGGATAATCTTACATGGGCCGGGCCGGGCCGGAGGCACGTCGGGCTAGTAGTGCCGTGCTCGGGCCCGGGCCCATAAATAGATTTGTACTCAAAAACATAAACAGTTTCATACACAGATTTCTACACACAATTCAGCAATATACACAAAATTAATTAAGACTGAAGCCTTAGTGCAATGCTGCCTCGTTAAAAACCTTCCTAGGTAAAAACTCACACCTCGTGAGAAAACCCTAGGAAGGAAAAGAGTACAGCCAGCTCCTTATAGAGTTATAGTTCAACTGTTCAAGGTTCAAGTGTCAATTACAGACTTACAGACTTACAGTCCATTACATAAATCATGAGTTCAAGTTCTAATTCTCCTGTTCCTTGTCACTTCAACTCTATCTTGCTCCTTTCTCTTGATCCCAGAAACTGTTTCTTGTTCATCATCTAGGTACAAAGATTCATAAGCCACTTTTAGTTCCTTGGTCTCCTTCTCCACCTCATGTTGCTTGTGCAAGTTTGCTAGCTCCCAGTCCTTGATGCATGAGAGGACCTCCACCATGTCAGTTGTTAGCCGCCGTCGCCGTTCCTCGAGGACCCTGCCAGCAAGACTAAAAGTGGACTCCGAAGATATTGTAGAAGCAGGGACAGTTAGTACATCTTTAGCAAGTATAGAAAGTATAGGATAAGTCTGGTTATGGCTTTTCCACCAGGTAAGAATATTGAAATCAGAGCCAAACTGAGTTTCAGTGTCGCTGTCAAGATATGAAGACAGTTCAGAGAGAGCAGATTGAGAAGATGATACTGAGGGACCTGCACCCCTTCCAACAGAAGCAGAAAAAGAATCATCATCACCATAGATGTCATCCCAAGCCTCACTAGCCTTACCAGAACCACCAGATGCAGGCTGCTGATTTGCATTCAAGCACACCTCACCAAATTTGGTCTCATAGATTATGTACATCTTACTTAATTTGGTACGAATAGTAGATGGAAAGGTACTATAATCAGTAGCAGTTAGAGAAGACAACCTGAGAAGAAGTTTGTGAAACCCCCTCATCTTAGCTCTAGGGTCAAGAATGAAAGCAAAAGCATAGAGAATGGGTATATCCCTCCAATATTTCAGAAACTTGGACTTCATAGGAACAATAGCTTCTCTAAGCAGTCTATCATTTTCAAATGCATTTAGTTGTCTAGCAATTTTCAAGATATGATGTAGCATTAAAGGTGATGTTGGATAGTAAACACCAGACAGTGCAACAGTTGAATCATAGAAGACTTGAAGAAAAGATAACATCTTCTCAACAATGTACCAATGATCATCACTAAGTAAGACAGACCCATCCTATTTGCAAGGATGGTTGGTCTTAATCCACACAGAGAAAGTCCCTCTATAGGGAACTAAATGCTTAAGCATAAGAAAAGTTGAGTTCCATCTAACATCCATGTCCACTCCAAACTTGCGAGGTCTAACACCAACACTCAAACAATATTGCTTATAAGCAGCAATACGTTGATTGGAAGCATTTAAAAAAGTAATAGCAGTTCTAAAATCTTCAACATGTTGTTTCAAGCGTTTCAAACCACATTTCACAATCAAATTAATAATATGGCAAGCACAACGCTGATGCAAGAAAACTTCACTCAAGCATTCATCAGTAGAAGCATCAGACTGTATTATATGGCCAATGTAACCAGAGAAAATAGGTTTAAGATGATGCATTGCAGTTTTGTTAGAAGAAGCATTATCTAGAACAATAGCAAAAATTTTATCACTAATCTCATAGTCATCTGCAACAACTGCAACACGCTCAGCTATGTTTTCACCTGTATGTGCAACTTCTATAGGTCTTAAACCAAGCAGCCTCTTTTCTAAACACCAGTCACAATTAACAAAATGAGCAACTACACTTATGTAATCCTCTTTGGCCTTGCCAGACCAAATATCAGAGGTTAAAGCAACAGAGGATACAGATTTTAAGACCACAATTAGTTGTCCAGCTCGGTCATTAAAGAGTTTAATTAAATCCCTTGCATTTGTTTGCCTAGATGACTTAATGAACCTAGGATTGTGAGCACGGGTAATGTATTCCTAGAAAGCATCTGATTCACCAAATGAAATAGGCAAATCTAATCTAGCAATCAAACGACAAAGCTCAGATCGTGCAACACTAGCAGAGTACTCCCATGTAATAATAGAACCATCAGTATTAAATCTAAGAACAGACTGGACAATGCCAGCTTTCTCCTTTTCTTTCTTAGCTAAGCAATGCATCGAGTGTCTGATCAAGTGCCCAGTACCAGAAGAAGACTTAGTAGATAAAGTTTGCTTGCAGTAATGGCAAACGGCAGCGATTCTTACCTCCTTACCTCCCTCCATGGCAGTCACTTCTTCAAAGTCTTGCCATACTTTGGACGTAGGTCCCCTCCTCCTCGAACGGATGCGGGATCCAGAGCCACTGGTCGCCTCGACCGTGGGGCTCGTCGGCGTGGATCCAGTCAGCATGGACCCAGTCGCGGTTCCTGCCTCAACAACACAAGCACCACCGATGAGGAACTGGAGTGCATCATCGGCTGCGTTCTCGTCTTCTAGCCTCCTCTCCTCATCCTCGGCGATTGGGTCTAGCTCCTGGACGTCTCCAATGGATGCCATCGCCAGCGGCCAGCCCAACCCGTCACGAGCTCATGGCGTCTCCGGCTCCTCACGACGAGCGGCACCAACCAGATGGCCGGCGTCCTTCACATGCAGAGAGGAGAGGGACAAGGTCTTAGTAGAGGAGGAGACACGAAATTGATGAGGCAACGAGAGGAGCATACCTGCTCGCAGGAGCACCAAATCTACCGATGAGGCAACGAGAGGAGAGGAGACACGAAGACTAGTCACCAGATCGAGGATTAGGGTTACGGAGTAGGGATAGGAGAGGAGGATTAGAGCACCGGTCACCAGATCGACGGATCCATCGACGACCGGCAGTCCGGCACAGCGCATAGGCTCGCCGACGAGCAGAGGGGAGCGGACGAGGGAGAGGGCGAGAGGCGGAGAGGCATAGCACCAGTCACCATATCATCGGATCCGTTGACGACGGAGAGGCACAGCCGCACAGGTTCGCCGTCGATCGGAGGGGAGCGGACGAGGGAGAGCAGCAGCCGGCGGCGTGGGAGAGACGCGAGAGCGAGAGGAGAGGCCGCCGAGGGGAATGGATTAGGTTTAGGTTTTCGGGTGCGGGAGGGTGTCACGGGCTGGCGAGGAGGCGGCATTACATCCGCATCTTAGGCGGGCTGGTACCGGGCCCGCCTCTTTGCCGTGCCGGGCCCGTGCCCGTGCCTGCACCGCGGGCCGGCATACCTGCCCAAGCACGGCACTGTGCCCGTGCCGAGCTGGCCCGGGCACGGCTTCAAGCGAGCCGGGTCGTGCTCGTGCTGGGCCGCTACAGTGTCGGGCCGCGTGCCGCCCGGCGGGCCGGCCCGTTTGGACAACTATAATCGTATCCCACTAGATGCGTCTTATGACTAGCCGATTTTGATGTTTCCTTACTTCGGCTTTCACAGGTCATAGCTCGCTGGTGCAAGTACACTAGCGAAAAGAATTGGGTGCCATCTAATTTTTCTTTTAAGTAGGGTTGCAACCCATTGAAAGCCAGCCCTGTTAGTTGTTTTTCTGCGACATGGATCTGAAAGCATCAGTTTCTAGTGTCCCAGA
Source organism: Zea luxurians (assembly GCA_029449295.1). Classification (NCBI taxonomy): domain Eukaryota; kingdom Viridiplantae; phylum Streptophyta; class Magnoliopsida; order Poales; family Poaceae; genus Zea; species Zea luxurians. The sequence continues at coordinate 68,484,219 of JAOPSE010000009.1, read as the reverse complement.
ATCTCCATATATAGTCATTAACCGATTCTTCAGGCCCCTGTCGGACTGAGGCTAAGTCAGCCAATTCTAATTCATGTTCTCCTGAGAAGAAGTGTTCATGAAATTTCTGCTCTAATTCTTCCCAAGAGTTAATAAAGTTTGGTGGCAAGATTGCGTACCATGCGAATGCAGTATCAGTAAGGGACAACGAGAATAAACGAACGCGGTAGGCTTCCCCATCAGCCAATTCTCCCAAGTGTGCTATGAATTGGCTTATATGTTCGTGTGTGCTTTTCCCACCTTCACTAGAAAATTTAGAGAAGTTTGGTATTCTAGTTCCATGTGGATATAGCACGGTGTCGAATCGGTGGCTATAAGGCTTCCGATATGATTGCCCTGTACCTAACACACTAACACCGATTTTGTCCCTGAACATCCTGGCTACCTCGTCTCCTCTCCGCCATGTCTGGCGACCATCCATTGAGTTTGTGGGTGGAAATCTCAGGTTGCCTGACATCACTCTATCGGCTTTCCTCCCAGGGATGTTTGAGGTGTGTGTTAGGTGTCCTATTAATGTCACCAGCTCCTGCCCTATACCTCTCAGGCTCTCTTGTGGCCGAACAATATTCAGCCCTATGTCCATGAGGTGGTAGGGCATGATTATAATGTGTTGCTGGTGGGGCACCATAATGTTGCTGCGATGAATGTGGGAACTGCGCGTATTGCGCAGCTCTCGGCTCTGCGTACGTATATCCGGACGGTCTGGTGTAAGAGGCCGGATGGTTCGCGACCGGGCCAAACGGTCCGAAGGTATATCCGAATTGTCCAGCTGTATATGGTGTTACCTGGGCAGTCTCGTACCCAGACCGTCTGTCGTAAAGAACTAGACGGTCCGTGATCGGGCCGAATGGTCCAGGGCTGTACCCGGACGGATCGGCCATATATGGCGCGACATGGGCAGCCTGCGCGTGGACTCGTGTAGAGTCGGATGGTCCGGCGTAATACGTCGGCCAGTTCATGCCATATCCGGACGGTCCGACGTAAGATAGCGGACGATCCGCAACATATTCGGACTGTCCAGCGTGATGTACCGGACGGTCCGTAATGGGGCCGAATTGTTCGGGGTTATATCCTAATGGTTCGGCCATGTACGGTGCGACCTGAGCATTTTGTGTGCGGGCCTGCATCGGGTCGGACGGTCCGCCGAAATACGCAGGACGATCCGCGGTATAACCGGACTGTCTGAGATGATGCTTGGACGGTCCGGCCGCGTCCAGTACCTGTTGCGTGTCTAGTGGTTGCGGCTGTGATGGTGACACGAAAGCGTGCATCGGCATACCATATGATGGCTGGGTCAAGGGTGATCCGTTTATAGCCGATGTGTTTGACGCGGGTGGCTCTGTATTAGACTCTCGCGATGGAAAGTTAGGAGCACCTGATTTCTTGTATGCACGTAGATGCATTTTAATAGATTCATCTATATATTGCTTTAACTGATCTCCTTGTTGATCCATGAAAGTCGTAAGAGATAGATTTGGAGTACTTACAGCGGGACCCTGAAGTGGAGGCAGGAGAGATTCCATATCGATCTCCCCTTGACGGAAGATCTTTTGGTGGCGATCCACCGTGAAGTGTGACAAGTACTTTTCCGCCACCTCCTTGTGCCGTTCGGAGAGTTTATGCAGCAGTTTCGCCTCTTCCTTATCGCGTTGTTCGTTCCATTGCCGCATCACCTTCTTTTCATCGCGCATTACGAGGTGTTCAAAGGGTCTTTGGTCATCAGCCGGGAGCGCCTCCATGGCCGGCTTGATGATGTTGGTGGTGGAGATCTTGGTGTGATCCTTAGAACCGACCATCTATGAGCCGATTTTTAGCAGGTCTAGACATCTATTCTCCAGCGGAGTCGCCAAAAAGTATGTTGACACCTTTTCGGGTGCCAAACACTGCGTGAGAACCGGTGGCGGTGCCCTCTGCAGAGGCGCGAACGGTCCGCGGCTAGGGGTCGGACGGTCCGTGACCTAGTACAGGGGCTGGCTGTAACACCCCGGGCTTTAAAGGACAAAGCCGGGTGCATCTCATACATGCGCCAAAGAAGACAACATATATAATCACAGAGTGTATAGAGATAAATGTCACAATATAATCAGAGTACTTATTACATAGCGGAAGACTTACAAAATAAAAGATAAATATAACAGGATCTAAAATCTATCCTTGGCGCCCGAAAGTCAACTGGGAGACGCCACCTAGATCGAATCGAACTCCTCGCTGTGCGGCTCCACTTGAACCACCTGTTCTTCTCCTGTGGGGGGTGTGAGACAGCAAGGGTGAGCTCACACATGTTCATCACTCAACAAGTTGTGGGGAATAATGTGGCATGAACTCACAAAAGGTGGGAGCTCATGAAGTGTAAGGCTTATCAAAGGAAATGGTTAAAGCTGAGCATTGCTTTTAATGTTGGTCAAACTTTTATTAGCAATTACTAAATGTAAGTGAATACCAAACCATAATAAATAATAGAACAAAATTTAATAAATGATCCCATGCAAATGCATATGACAAATTGAATTTAGGTTCCATAAATTAACCATGTGAGGGTCCGAGCCGCTCATGACCGTGAGCACGGCTAGTATACTAGTTTTACACTCTGTAGAGGTTACGCATCTTTACCCACAAGCCGTGTTACCCATCTGCCAAGGGGTCATGAATCCCATACACCTCTACCAAGGAAGTGAGGCAGGGTAACACTACGAGGCCTTTACAAAGTTCCACTAGCTTCAGAAATCTCGCTACAGTTTATAGGAAGCTCCAATGCAGGGTTCTTGCCTGACCGCCATCGTAGCAAAGTCAACCCAAGGACCTCCCTACACTGACCACTCCCTTACTGCCCTTGCCCCTTTCGGGTAAGGAAGACCTCCACTAGCTTTCCTAGTTAATCAGCCAAGGGCGTCCCATTAAACTCTTGTGGTAGCACTGTTTTCCCGGGTGGTCGCTCCATGTTCCAATTAACATAATGATCTTATCATGAACATAAATAACATAACAAAATAATTGGAACATGGATGTAATGAAATATTAACCCGAAAACCATATAAAGCAATAACATAACTACCCAATTGATTCAGGGGTAAACAAGGTAAACAGGATAAACAAACTAGGGTGTCCTATTGGGTCCCATCAAAATTAAACCTATGCATTGAATAGTGATAATAAATAATATTATTGGGTAACAAAAGTGGATCAAGGGCACAACTTGCCTGGCACTTGAGATTCCAGTAACCAGGGTGATTCTTCAGATTCCTCGTGACCTTACTGCTAGTCGTAGCAATACAAACAAACATGGTATAGATAAAATTAACATCACACCAAACATAATAACAAACTGAATGATAATGATCTACGCGTTGCTACGAGACTAACGCAACTTGAACGGATCAAATCGGAGTTAAAACGAAGGAGTTATGACTTTCCTAAGGTTTTATGTATTTGATATAGGATTAATTAGGAAATAAGTTTTAATATGATTTTCATGTCAAATCAGATGTACTATGTGATAAACAATAATATTATAGATTTATAGAAATTGGAATGGACCAATTTGGACTCCATATGAATTTTACATGAATTAAACAAATTCTATCAATTATTTTCATATAGAAATTCATTTTCTAAATGATTTTATATGTTTTTATCACTGTCTGGACTGGTCCTCAAATCCTAGAGACAACAGGGGCTAATCTACTAAAATTCCCGAGACTCAGGTTTCTGTATACTGGACGACGGGTTATTTTCTAGAAAACGCAGGGGCTCTTATGCAAATCCTCACAGACGAAGGGATATTGGTCACTACTGGCCGTTGGATGCAACTCTGAGGGCCACGATTAGATGCACATAAGTCCGAACCGGTAAGCAACCGTGTCCACCCGATCCATATCTGACGATCCATCACACTCTGGCCGAAACATTCGCCACCATTTAATATGGGCCGCCGAAAGCCAGATCAATGGCCAAGATGCATCACCTAGGCTTAGCCGTCGATCTACAGATCTATGGAGGACGTGCTATCACCTACCTCAGCCATCGTACGCTATAACCGCGCAGGCCATAGCCGCCAGCTACGCCGAGACGGAGCACGACCCCACATCCATGGCGAAACTAAGTCAGTGATACCCAAGCCAGCGCCCAGATGCCACCCCTTCGATGCTCCGCGATGAACCGATCGAACTCCGACGGAGTCCCGCGCTGGATCCACTGTCACGAGCGAGCCCGCACGCAAGGCTCCATGGTGGCGGCTTAGCGCGTGGTTGCGGTGGCCCGGTGGCAAAGAACGCGACTCCAATTCGAAGGCGATCTACCTTCCTGACTACACGATGAACTAAAAGAAACTATCACATACCGGTGCTCATGCTGTGGGAGGTCTGGACACGGCGCGGATTGAGTTGGCGGCGAGGGCATGACTCCGACGAGTAGTTAGAGCGGCGTCTGTGGCGAATTCAAGGCGGCACGGCCACCACCTCCCTTCTTCGGCCTTGCAGAGGACGGTGGAATCGGATCTCGCCCAGGCTTCCGAGATGAAGCACACGCCCGAACCCAATGGCGCTTCGCAGTTTCTTCTCTTCTCTCCCCATAGTACTCTGTAATGGTGTCTTCCTGCTCACGGCGAGCTACTCCAGCTCCCCTGATCCTGGTGATGGCGACCGGATTAAATAAGCCCAAGTCTAACTAAAAGGGCCCCACCAAGCGCAGATCACGGGGATCCGGTGGAGGCGCTCTTGCCCAGCCCACCGCCAGGAAACGGAATCCCGATCTGGAAGGGGAAGGAGGACCCGACTAGCGGGGTCCACCCACCAGTGGCCCGAGGTGAGAAGGGCCAGGGGCCGACGCGAGGGACCCACCCGTTAGTGTCACAGGTGTGCTGAGCAAGGGCTGACGACAGGGCCCGCATGACCAGTGACACAGAGCGCACACAGCTTGGGAGCGACCGGCGGGCCAGGGTGGGCTGATATGGTGGAGTGGTGGAGCTGGGCCGTGGATGGAAATTCGGCCCAGATGGGGTTTAGGTGGTCTTTCTCTTTTCTTTTTTTTATGTTTTCTTTCTTTCTTTTTCATTTCATTTTCCTATTTCCCCCATTTCATATTGAGGATTCAAATTTGAATTCATATCTATGAATTTCATACTTAGGTTACCCTCCTGAATCCAAATATCAGTATGGAGAAATTATATTTATTTATATGTTTATTTTATTTACACAATGTGTTATTTTCCATTTCTCCAACATTTAATTGGCAATTTAGCCCTTAATCCAAAATTTGGATATTACTGTATTTCTATTAATACTATTATTATTATTAAATGCACACACTAGTAAACTTCAACTTGATGCAATAGATATATGTTTATTTTAATTAATTTATTTGTTTGATAAATGTTTGAAATATGAGGCACACTCATATTGTTTTCTTTCTATAAAAAAATATAATATTTTGATTGTGGAATAGGAATTTAGAATTACTTCAAAATTAACTATTCATGTAAATAAATGCTTATGGTGGTTCATTTAATGAAATGAATAGTCATTGAGTTGAATAGAACACTGTTCTATTACTTCTTTTCTAAAATAATTCCTTGGTTTTCAAATTTTAGTTCTCAATATTCATTGCTCAAGTATAAGTTGAGACGTCAGAATTTACTATTTTATTTATTTATATATTTATTTTATTATCATTAATAATAATTTAATTTTTTTTTCTTATATAGATTTTGGGCCTTACAAATCCTACCCCCTTAACAGAAATCTCGTCCTCGAGATTTGTAAGGAAAGGGTGCATAACTAAGTTATCTCAAAACATATGCACAAACAAAAAAAATCTCAGCATGATGCATGATTTATTAGCAACACAGGGGTCAATTAGACCTTATTATTATTCCTAAAATAGCAAAATACTAACTACTAACTAAAGTAACATTTAGATCTTACAAATAGTAGTAACGTATATATATGTTTATGTAGCTTGGTGGAGCTCGTGGTTAGGAAAGCATGGGTGTATATATGTATGTCCACTTTATTATGTAGGATAGAAGATGCCTTTAAAGCATAGATAGGTTTGGGCAAGAAAGGATAGGGTAAGGAAATACTCCATCCAAGATCGTGGATCTTGATTCCTCTGAAGATCTGGCTTGAATCTTATCCTTCCTTGATTTGATGAAGTCGATCATCATCAATCTTCGTTCTCGAAGTTGTTATCCGAATTTGGGACATGTAGTGAAGGCAGATTCTTAGGTAAACAAAATAGGTTAATAGATGGTTATGAGTTAAATAAGGTTAAGCAGAGTCTATCCTGATGTTTTGCTCCTAGATTGGTTGGATAAGTTATGTAACCTGTTATATCGGTCAAGTTTGGTGTTATCATCAAGGATAAAGGATAATGGGTATTGGTGTTACCATAACTAGGGACATAGTTGAGATAGGTGTGGGTACATGGGGTAGGTAGATTGAACTGAGTTTTTTTTTGCTTGTAAGATAAATGGGTTGGGCAACCTATAACATAGGTAAGGTCGTGGTTTCTCGTACGAGTTGTCTTAAGACACATATTTAGGTTTAGAATCCATTCTTATGAAGATGGTTTAGTTAATACTTGAGGTAGATCAGAGTTTTCTGTTTAAATTAAAATAGAGGAGTTATGCAACCATCGAATGGTTAAGGTAGCTGCATAAGGCCAGGTTGTTGTACGTGGTCTAGTCTAAATTGGGATCTTAGTCCAACTTGGATTAAAACATATTTATAAGAGTTGGATCCCATCTTATTTTACCAGTATTATCTAACATGTTTGTCTATTAGGTTAGATCTGATCAAGTTAGATGGGATCTGAATTAAATTGGTGTAACCAGATTCGACTAGATAGGATCTACTAACTTTATTTTGGAATAGATCATGTTTGTTACACTGTTATGAGATAAGCAAGGTGGTGGTGATAAGTATGCTTATTAGGGCAAGGTGAGTCTCTAACAATAAGATAGAATCTTTTGAGATCGGTCAGGTCTATTAGGACAAGATAAAATCTTTTCAAGATAAGATAAATATTTTAAGATAAGAAAGAATCTTTTAAGATCAGAGAGAACCTTTTAAGATAAAATGGATCATTTTAAGATAAGAGAGAGTCTTTTAAGATAAGAGGGATCTCTATGAAATATGTACATTTTAATGGAGGATAATCTAAGTTGTTTAGTTATCTTATGAATTCTATTTATGCCTATATGTATGTGCAGATGTAATTGTGGACATTACTCCACAACTAATCACACTCAATCAAAGATCCAAATCAAACAAGCTTCATAAGAACAAGCATTCAAGCGCATAGATACCTATGAAAAAAAATTAGTTTTGTTTTTGTTCCTAATATTAGGTCTCCTATTCCTAAAGGTCACTTTAGGCAAAGGATTTCAAAGTGTGAAATCCACATTTGTCTTTAGAAGGAACAGGTAAGAATAATCAGAGTAAAGAGGAAATAGATGAGAAAAGATTAAGATGAGTTTAGAAAAGAATCAGAGTAGCAAAGGTAAGGTTAACCAGAGTAGAACAGTAGAAGGTGAGACAGGATCAAGAAAAGTATAAAAGAATCAGAGTAAGGTAAGTACGTAAGGGTTGTCCAGTTCTATCTAGGTTTCGTCCTACAGTCGACATTCCTCTGATACCACTTCTGTAACACCCCGGGCTTTAAAGGACAAAGCCGGGTGCATCTCATACATGCGCCAAAGAAGACAACATATATAATCACAGAGTGTATAGAGATAAATGTCACAATATAATCAGAGTACTTATTACATAGCGGAAGACTTACAAAATAAAAGATAAATATAATAGGATCTAAAATCTATCCTTGGCGCCCGAAAGTCAACTGGGAGACGCCACCTAGATCGAATCGAACTCCTCGCTGTGCGGCTCCACTTGAACCACCTGTTCTTCTCCTGTGGGGGGGTGTGAGACAGCAAGGGTGAGCTCACACATGTTCATCGCTCAACAAGTTGTGGGGAATAATGTGGCATGAACTCACCAAAGGTGGGAGCTCATGAAGTGTAAGGCTTATCAAAGGAAATGGTTAAAGCTGAGCATTGCTTTTAATGTTGGTCAAACTTTTATTAGCAATTACTAAATGTAAGTGAATACCAAACCATAATAAATAATAGAACAAAATTTAATAAATGATCCCATGCAAATGCATATGACAAATTGAATTTAGGTCCCATAAATTAATCATGTGAGGGTCCGAGCCGCTCATGACCGTGAGCACGGCTAGTATACTAGTTTTACACTCTGCAGAGGTTGCGCATCTTTACCCACAAGCCGTGTTACCCATCTGCCAAGGGGTCATGAATCCCATACACCTCTACCAAGGAAGCGAGGCAGGGTAACACTACGAGGCCTTTACAAAGTTCCACTAGCTTCAGAAATCCCGCTACAGTTTATAGGAAGCTCCAATGCAGGGTTCTTGCCTGACCGCCATCGCAGCAAAGTCAACCCAAGGACCTCCCTACACTGACCACTCCCTTACTGCCCTTGCCCCTTTTGGGTAAGGAAGACCTCCACTAGCTTTCCTAGTTAATCAGCCAAGGGCGTCCCATTAAAGCCTTGTGGTAGCACTGTTTTCCCGGGTGGTCGCTCCATGTTCCAATTAACATAATGATCTTATCATGAACATAAATAACATAACAGAATAATTGGAACATGGATGTAATGAAATATTAACCCGAAAACCATATAAAGCAATAACATAACTACCCAATTGATTCAGGGGTAAACAAGGTAAACAGGATAAACAAACTAGGGTGTCCTATTGGGTCCCATCAAAATTAAACCTATGCATTGAATAGTGATAATAAAGAATATTATTGGGTAACAAAAGTGGATCAAGGGCACAACTTGCCTGGCACTTGAGATTCCAGTAACCAGGGTGATTCTTCAGATTCCTCGTGACCTTACTGCTAGTCGTAGCAATACAAACAAACATGGTATAGATAAAATTAACATCACACCAAACATAATAACAAACTGAATGATAATGATCTACGCGTTGCTACGAGACTAACGCAACTTGAACGGATCAAATCGGAGTTAAAATGAAGGAGTTATGACTTTCCTAAGGTTTTATGTATTTGATATAGGATTAATTAGGAAATAAGTTTTAATATGATTTTCATGTCAAATCAGATGTACTATGTGATAAACAATAATATTATAGATTTATAGGAATTGGAATGGACCAATTTGGACTCCATATGAATTTTACATGAATTAAACAAATTCTATCAATTATTTTCATATAGAAATTCATTTTCTAAATGATTTTATATGTTTTTATCACTGTCTGGACTGGTCCTCAAATCCTAGAGACAACAGGGGCTAATCTACTAAAATTCCCGAGACTCAGGTTTCTGTATACTGGACGGCGGGTTATTTTCTAGAAAACGCAGGGGCTCTTATGCAAATCCTCACAGACGAAGGGATATTGGTCACTACTGGCCGTTGGATGCAACTCTGAGGGCCACGATTAGATGCACATAAGTCCGAACCGGTAAGCAACCGTGTCCACCCGATCCATATCTGACGATCCAGCACACTCTGGCCGAAACATTCGCCACCATTTAATATGGGCCGCCAGAAGCCAGATCAATGGCCAAGATGCATCGCCTAGGCTTAGCCGTCGATCTACAGATCTATGGAGGACGTGCTATCACCTACCTCAGCCATCGTACGCTATAACCGCGCAGGCCATAGCCGCCAGCTACGCCGAGACGGAGCACGACCCCACATCCATGGCGAAACTAAGTCAGCGATACCCAAGCCAGCGCCCAGATGCCACCCCTTCGATGCTCCGCGATGAACCGATCGAACTCCGACGGAGTCCTGCGCTGGATCCACTGTCACGAGCGAGCCCGCACGCAAGGCTCCATGGTGGCGGCTTAGCGCGTGGTTGCAGTGGCCCGGTGGCAAAGAACGCGACTCCAATTCGAAGGCGATCTACCTTCCTGACTACACGATGAACTAAAAGAAACTATCACATACCGGTGCTCACGCTGTGGGAGGTCTGGACACGGCGCGGATTGAGTTGGCGGCGAGGGCATGACTCCGACGAGTAGTTAGAGCGGCGTCTGTGGCGAATTCAAGGCGGCACGGCCACCACCTCCCTTCTTCGGCCTTGCAAAGGACGGTGGAATCGGATCTCGCCCAGGCTTCCGAGATGAAGCACACGCCCGAACCCAATGGCGCTTCGCAGTTTCTTCTCTTCTCTCCCCATAGTACTCTGTAATGGTGTCTTCCTGCTCACGGCGAGCTACTCCAGCTCCCCCCGATCCTGGTGATGGCGACCGGATTAAATAAGCCTAGGTCTAACTAAAAGGGCCCCACCGAGCGCAGATCACGGGGATCCGGTGGAGGCGCTCTTGCCCAGCCCACCGCCAGGAAACGGAATCCCGATCTGGAAGGGGAAGGAGGACCCGACTAGCGGGGTCCACCCACCAGTGGCCCGAGGTGAGAAGGGCCAGGGGCCGACGCGAGGGACCCACCCGTTAGTGTCACAGGTGTGCTGAGCAAGGGCTGACGACAGGGCCCGCATGACCAGTGACACAGAGCGCACACAGCTTGGGAGCGACCGGCGGGCCAGGGTGGGCTGATATGGTGGAGTGGTGGAGCTGGGCCGTGGATGGAAATTCGGCCCAGATGGGGTTTAGGTGGTCTTTCTCTTTTCTTTTTTTTTATGTTTTCTTTCTTTCTTTTTCATTTCATTTTCCTATTTCCCCCATTTCATATTGAGGATTCAAATTTGAATTCATATCTATGAATTTCATACTTAGGTTACCCTCCTGAATCCAAATATCAGTATGGAGAAATTATATTTATTTATATGTTTATTTTATTTACACAATGTGTTATTTTCCATTTCTCCAACATCTAATTGGCAATTTAGCCCTTAATCCAAAATTTGGATATTACTGTATTTCTATTAATACTATTATTATTATTAAATGCACACACTAGTAAACTTCAACTTGATGCAATAGATATATGTTTATTTTAATTAATTTATTTGTTTGATAAATGTTTGAAATATGAGGCACACTCATATTGTTTTCTTTCTATAAAAAAATATAATATTTTGATTGTGGAATAGGAATTTAGAATTACTTCAAAATTAACTATTCATGTAAATAAATGCTTATGGTGGTTCATTTAATGAAATGAATAGTCATTGAGTTGAATAGAACACTGTTCTATTACTTCTTTTCTAAAATAATTCCTTGGTTTTCAAATTTTAGTTCTCAATATTCATTGCTCAAGTATAAGTTGAGACGTCAGAATTTACTATTTTATTTATTTATATATTTATTTTATTATCATTAATAATAATTTAATTTTTTTTTCTTATACAGATTTTGGACCTTACACTGGCGTTCCCTGTCTGACGGCTAGACGGTCCGCGCCTACAGGCCGGACGGTCCGCGCGTGCGCAGGGGCGGCGCCTGGATATCGCTCCCGGGAGGGACCCCGTCAGGAAGGAGAGATCCTAGGGGTTGTCTAGGCTCGGCAGGCCGATCTAGACTCCTCTAATCGACGTAGAGTCGAAGAGAAGCGGAGAATTTGGGGATTGGAATACTAAACTAGGGCTAAACTAGAACTACTCCTAATGCGTAAGGTAAAAACGAGAAATAGATTTGATTTGATCGATTGTTGGGGGTTCAATCGGTCGTAGCCCTTCATCTATATAAAAGGGAAGGTCTGGATCCGCTTCGAACTGATTTCCGAGTCAATCACACGGTTTTAGGTAACAAATCCCGCGAAAAATTAGGAACCCTAACTGTTTCTGCGCACGCGCGGACCGTCCGTGCCACCACCGCGGACAGTCCAAACCGCGGACCGTCCGGCCTCAGGGTTGGACCGTCAACGAGGCCTTTTTTTTGGCTCTCAAAAGTTGGGAATGAATAATAAATTTGACACCAGGGATTAGGATTCAGGAGCCATGGTGTGAATGCAACATGGCAGTCAAAACTCCTATAAATTATTGTTTCCGGAGTACTACAGTAAAGATGACCCTTTACCCTGGTTGTATACATGCAAAAACTTATTTTATAATATATCGGAAAAATGAAAAAAAAGTGTTGCTAGCATTCTTCCACTTGACAGGTCATGCAACATGGTTTATGTGCCTAGATGAGAGAACTGCTTCATGGCCCTTTTCCTGAAACTGCTAAATGTTTCAAACTTTTGCCAAGAAATAACTCTCATTTTCGTCCCCAGGCCCTCTCCTGCTTTCATTCAGATTCAGATTCTCTCTACTGTATACGTCACCAGACTCTCTCTACTCTCTCCTTTCATTCAGATTCAGAATGTTCGTTCATTTGGACTGCCAGACTCTGCTCTCTGCTGTGAATGATGAATCGAATACAAGATAGCGATAAATAAATCAAAATTGATTTGGGTTTAAGTCAAGATTCCTCAATCCGCTTTGAGATTAACTTCTCATAAAAGCACTTGTGCAAGCAGCGAATGATAAACCCCCATATTTTTTTAGCTTTAGAAAACCTTGAAAGTGAGTGACTAAAAGACAAGAACGAGCCTTTTGGTAGTTTGTTGAAATATTGTATACTTAAATTACCCTTTACAGAAGCACAAGATACAAGCAGGACCTGAAGTAGTCTGAAGATCAGGTTCCATATAGCGTCCAATCCTAAACTGACACCAATTGTAATTGCAAGCACCTCAAGCAAAAGCTACTCTCATGCTACATAACAAGAGAAAAAAAATGATCTATAATTATTGCTGTAACTGAACTTACAAACATCTAGAAAATGATAGTAGTTACGTAATATTTGTTAAAAACATTACTAAAACTTACATCCCATGTAAAAAAGCAAAGTCACATCAACAGCTGCATGTCTTGAGTTTGTTACCTGAATTTTTTTTCGTAATTGATAATAATCTGACAAGGTTCACATTACTATAGGATACTAAATGATATGTGGTAAAATTACTCCCTTACATTCAATCTGAAGACCAAAACAAACATGGAAGGTAAACATAACCGATAGGTAATAATAGTATTAACAACGTTTGATACAAAAAGTAGAATCTATTGCGATCAATCTTCTTCGCTGTAATTTTCAAGGTAATAATATGTCCAAATGGATAACATCAGAATTCTCATTGACCAAAAACCATCATGTTCTGATCATCCAATGAAATGATCATGACCTTCGAAAGAAATCACACATTGATCAAGGCATACTCTCCTTCCAAACAAATAATTCTCTGTCCATGCTTTGATGTTATGGGATTGTCTTGCCTGAGTCCTGATGCTCCTCGTGACTTTGTTGATGGAAGCTAATAATCCTTTTCATGATTTTTTTATCAATGGCACCCGTTAGACTTGATCAAAATAGGACAATTGTAGGCCAACCTCCCTTTCGCCTCCTGTGGTGTCTCTCCCTGGTTCTGCCCACCCCGGCCATACGGACGCAAACATCAGAATTCTCATTGACCAAAAACCATCATGTTCTGATCATCCAATGAAATGATAATGACCTTCGAAAGAAATCACACATTGTTCAAGGCATACTCTCCTTCCAAACAAATAATTCTCTGTGCTTGCTATGATGTTAGGGATTGCCTTGTCTGAGTCCTGATGCTCCTCGTGACTTTGCTGATGGAAGCTAATAATCCTTTTCACGATTTTTTGTATCAATGACACAAACAAAATAGGACCGATTGCAAGCTGACCCCCCTTTCGCCTACTATGGTGTCTCTCCCTGGTTCTGCCCACCCCGGCCATACGGACTTGTCTTGTCTGAGTCCTGAATGCTCCTCGTGACTTCGCTGATGGAAGCTAATAATCCTTTTCATGATTTTTTGTATCAATGGCACAAACAAAATAGGACCAATTGCAGGCCGACCCTCCCTTTTGCCTCCTGTGGTGTCTCTCCTGGTTCTGCCCACCTCGGCCATACGGAAGCTGACAGGTAGGACCCCATGTCAGTGTCTATCTTCGTGTGTCGCTGTCTCGTCATCTCACTCTGGCCTGCCACCCTGTCCAGTGGACCCAAGAGCATTTAACAAAAAAAAGGGCATGTGGGACGCAGCGACCAGCCCAAGCCTCTGCCTAGTGGACCCATGCCACAAATGAGTTCACATTCGTATGGCCGCACGAATGCTTATAAGCCACTCTCTGCATGCATGTTTCACTTGCTAGTATGGTACTACATCACAGTCGTAAATACTACACCACAACAGCGCTCGCGTCCTGGGCTCGATGCTTGGTGTGACCCATATTCCAGCGCCATCATCCTGTGCTCAATGTTTGGGCCTCAATGTTTGGTGTGGCCCAGATATCACACAAAAGGGGTCATCCTCTTTTTCAGCAACATTCGGCTCCACATCGGTCACGACACAAACGGATGCTGAGCTAATCAGCTCCACTCCCGCGATCTCACTCTCCACGACCTCCACTTCTCCAGCTCCAACGCACATCTGATAGAGTTAAATGGAGCCTTCTTCGATTCAGTTCCCCTCCCACACTTTGCTAACGCCAGAACCGAAGGAGTTGAAGTCGAAGAGAGCTGGAGGACCTCGGTGTCCGCAACCGCCCCTCCTCCTCAAGGGCAACTGACTTCATCAGCACCCCTTCCTCCATCGGGAGTCGGAGGACCTCGCCGTCCGTAACCTTCCCTCCTCCTCAAAGGGCAACTGACTTCACCAGAACCCCTTTCTCCATTGGCGTGGTGTCGGCGACTTCACATATGGGCCATCTCGGTCGAGAGAAATTTGGCAAAATAGGTCACACTAAGATGATGCTCTTCAAAACAGGTTGCCTTTAGTTGGACTCATAAAAATGGGTCAATCGGGTGACTTGCCTTCGTCAAAATACCCAACTAGGTGATTAAGAGGTGTGTTTGGTTGGAGAGTCAAATAGAATAGAGTAGCTCCATTCTAGTATTTGAGAATAGAGTCGTTCTATTCTGCGTTTGACAAGAAAAACAGAGCCGCTCTATTTTTGTTTGGTTGAAGAGTAGAGGAGCCGCTCCGTTCATGTTTGATTGGAGAGTCATATGAGTGTGGAGTGGAAAAGAGTGAGGAGAGCGCTCGCGTCCGCGAGAGCGTTCACGTCCGGTCATTTTGGTGGAGCGAGATCATCCCAAATATTTTCCATATATAAGACTCTAGGAAGCGTTCTGCTCTACTCTGTTGGAAACCAAACATCAAAAAAATAAGAATGGAACCGTTCTATTCCCCTCCGCTCCTCAACTAAACACACCCTAAGTCACTTGATAAGCGGGTTCTATACCCTTTTGACTGAAATGCCCTCTCCCTTCCCTTAACGGCATGTCTGACTTAGCCGTAGGTGATGGTGGGCGGCGACTGTCGGTCATGGTGGCGCGCTCGAGGGACTGCACGTGGGTCGATGGAGATGCGCACGTTTGCGTCGCTTCGGGGTCGCATCATCTCCGGCTCAATGTTCACGGGCTGCAGTGCGTCCACGCGAAAGATCATCTTTCGCATCGCGAGGACTCGACAACAACTTGTCTTATGTCCAAAGATTATGAGAATTAAAAGGTCCGCCATCCTAGAGTGACCCATTTTGCGAAATATCCACGCTTGGCTAGGTTTTATGTTCAAAGATTATGGAAATTAAAAGCTCCGCTTAATATTAAAGTCTTCTTGTGGTATATTAGGAGATGAGTAATCCTAACTAAGGACAACATGACCAAGGGCAATTGGCATGGAGACATATCTTGTTGCTTCTGTCATAAACCAGAGACAATTAAGCATCTGTTTTTCGAATGTCGTTTCGCTCATATAGTCTGGGGTATAATTTATTTAGCCTTCGGGATACATGCACCTTCTAGTGTCTCTAATATGTTTGGTAGCTGGCTAGAGGGGTTTAATCATAATATTAGAAACATTGTTTTGTTAGAAGCGACAAGCATCTGTTGGGCTCTTTGGCTAACTAGAAACGATTTTGTTTTTTTAAGAAAAACGACCTTTTCTCCATTGCAGGTTATGTATGCCACTTCCCACTGCTTCGTACATGGGCGGTGCTACAGAAGGCGGATCAACAAGCTACAGTTGTGTAGACTACGCGTTTCTTAGTGCACGTGGCCAATGACTTTTTAGGTGGCGATCTAGTCATCGGATTGGTTGTCACTAGAGTATGTGTGCTACTTTTGTTTAGGTTGTCTGCTCTTTAATGAGTCGAGGCTAGAAGAGATTTCAATTGTTGGTATCAACTTGATCTACGTTTTGCAATTAATAAAGTCTTCCTTATCACAAAAAAAATGTTCAAGGCTCCAACACTTGAGGATGTCAGTGCTGGTTCTGATCTCTTTGAGATAGAACCAATGAAGTGGTTTCCTGATAGAGCTGTCTCTTCTCGTATGCTTTGCAGAGCACGTTTTCGACTAAAATTTTGCACTCGCCATCAATGCTAATTCTGTGGAGAAGAAGAAAAAAAAACATAGTGAACACTACCACAGCAACCAGCCAATCAGCTGCCTTGCACAAAGCACAGCAGCTGTCCTCTGCAGCCCCGGTGTCCCCGCGACCGGCTCCGGCGCGGCCGGCACTCAGCTCCACAGGGGCTGCTCGCTCCCTGCAAGCCCTTGCCGCCATGTGATCGCCGGTCCTCTCGCGTCCCTCTCGCCGGTCTTCTTGCTTTCCTACTATGGATTTCTCCCTTCTGGACTTTCGGCCAGGCTTGGCCTTCGCGGAATCCCTCTGGGATACCTTGGAAGCTTCGATTTGTCCTGCTCGCCTCGGTTTGCGGTCGCCCTTCTGGTTGGTGGTTTCCTTTGGCAGGTGCATCTTCAAGTTGAACTCGATTTCGGTTGGTCATCTTCTTCAGGCTGCTCTTGGTGGGATTGCAGAGGATTTTGATGTGCTTCAGCTGGCTGACCGTGTTTTTCGGTTTTCGGTTTCCTCGATGGCGGTGGGTTTCCACATCTATAACTTGGGCTCCATTGTGCGTAAGGAATTCAAGGCTTTCTTCAACCTCTGGAATCGTGGTGGTCCTAATTGGAAACATGAATTCAAGCTTTTTTTGGCGGAGGAAGCTGCCTCCTGGTCGAGGGTTCGGGTCAGGAACTCTCTGTCGTATGCGGACGTGGTTAAACTTCCTCTCTCTGGTGCCAATGCTGTTCCGATTCGGAATCGGGCTAAACTTCCTCTCTCCGGTGCCAATGCTGTCCCGATTCGGAACCGGGTCTGGCCGCCTGGTGGTGACTGGCCTGCCGCTCGGGCTGATTCTTCGGTTTTCAATCGTTTGGGTCGTCCTTCCGCTAATCGTGTTCAGGCCAATTGCAACTGGCGTTCGCAAGCTTTGCCTCGGTCTCTCCCGAGGGTGTCCGTGTTCAATCGTCTTCGCCCGCAGGTTACGGGACCGTGCCTTTCTACTCCTTTTGGTAGAACTGATCTTCCTCAGTTCTTGGGCCCTAATCGCTCTGATGCTGCTATTGGTGGCGATCCCTCGAACCGCTCTAAATTTCAAAATTTGAACCCTGGCCGGCCTCGTTCCCGTAACTTGCAATGGCGTCCTGTGCGTGCTCACAGGCCTGATGGGTTTTCTGGCACTATGACTCTATGCTGTCATTTCTGTAAGGGCCGGGGACACGTGGATTTTTTTGTCCCAGCAAAGCTACTCCCTTCGGCTCCCCTCTGACTTCGTTCCCTGCCTTTGGGAGTCGGGCCCGTTTGGTGGGAAACCAAAATTCTCCTGATCACTGCTCCTGGTTTCGCTCACCGGCCGTTTCTCTGTCCGGTGGACCGCCCGTTTTCAGTTGCTTCGAGGAGTTCGCCCGAGAAATATTAAGAAAATCTGGATCGGCACCTCCTCAGTCCCTGACGCTTTCCCTGGGCGTCTCTTCAACAAAACCCCAACTTGCTTCGTCCTCGTCTGCTGGTTGCCGATCCTCGCCTCCTGCCCCGATGGCGTTTAGGCGTGTTGATCCCGAACCTTTCCTCCCTCCGGGCTTTAGCGCCTCGGTGGTCCTTCACCGGGAGATTATGGCCAGGTCAGTTTCTCGGCGTCTTCCGCCATTGCATGAGGATTGGGCTATTATCAGCATTCAACCTTTACCGGACCATGAGATTGCTTTCCCGGCGGTGAGGGATGTGGTTAGAGAATACCTTGTGGAGCACCGTCGGCTTGGGGTGCGTGATATCCAGAGGTCGCACCTGGGTCAGGTTCTGGTCCAGTTTAGCAGCATTCTTGAAAGAGACAACCTTGTTCTTCTCGGTCCGCAGCAGTACCTCGATGCTACCTTCACTGTCCAGCGGCACAATGATGCTTGGAACCATAGAGCCCTCTATTTTAATCGGGAATGTTGGCTTATGCTGTTGGGTTTCCCCCTGGATTTCCGTTCCTCGGAGCACTTGCAGGTGGCTATTGGCTCCTTTGGTAGATTGATTCTGTGGGAAGAAGACAGACGCAATATCTATAGGACTCTGCTCAGGGTTCGGGTCACGTCCCTGGAGGAGGTCCCACAATTTATTGTTTTTTCAGATGCTGATGGCTTTCTTGGAGATTCGTGGACGGTCCAGTGTGAGATCATCCAGCAAACTTTGTTGGGTGCTCAGCCGCAAGATGAGGACCCGGTGCCAGCGGCACCGGCGGATGGGCAACAGCTTCCCTTTGAGTTCTTTGGTCTGGGTCAGCCTGTGCCGGCGGTGGGCTGGGATCTTAATCTCCCACCGGATGACAACGCTCAAGCTCAACCTGCAGGCAACGTTCCTGGTGACTGGGACCAGTGGCTTGTTAATGATCCTCCTGTTCAGCCACCTCTGCAGCCTTTCCTGGACCAGCCACCAGATGAGCAGCAAGTCAGCAACCCTCATTCAGACCTGTCCTCTGATAGTTCTTCTGGTCACTTTCATGGCGCCGTGCTGCAGAATGGGCAGCTGCTGAATGGTCAGATTCCTGTGGATCTGGTGGTTGAGGGACCGGTGCCTAACTTTAATGCCCCGGCCGACCATCCCATGATTGGGCCCCAAGAGGTTGATGGCCCACCTATGCAGGTTGCTCCTCCTGTGCCTGGAGATATAGTTATTCCAGATGTCCAGCAGGCGGGGCCTTTTGCTAATGGGCACAATAACGTGGAGCTGAACTTTATGTTCTCACCTGACTGGCATGAAGATCCTGTTTTGCTGAGTCACCTTGAAAGGAAAAGGAATGCACAGTTTTACAGGATCTGGGAAAGGTTCTTCGCTCCAGCTAATTGCTCTGTGACCGCGGTTCAGGTTTCCAAGAAATGGGCGCCCTTTTTTCTATCCAACCTGATGCACGAAGATTCCTTCAGCTGGTCCAAAAAGTTCATGTCCTCAGATATTCCTTCAGCTCTGTTGGAGCCAGAGTCTGCGACGATCCCTTTCGTCATCCCTAAGAAGTGTCCTGTGGACAAGTCCCTTGGTCCGGACGTCGTCGAGGAATCTGCTGGGGACTCCTTCGTCCCTTCGGGCACGAACTCCTCCAGGCCCAATGTTGCTATTGTGGAATCAGAACTGAGGAGGAGCAAGAGGCTTCGTGACGCCCGGGCTGGGTTCAGGCAAGGTTCTTGTCAGAAGAAGAATTGTTTCATGTGTCAGCACAAGTGTGAGGGCCCCCCATCCTTGTCGGCTAACGCGATCAGACGCTTAGGAGCGCGCTTTTGTAATCTGTCAGAAGAGGATTTGACGGACAAAGTTCTGAAGAAAAAGAAGAATCCGCCGGGCTGTGTTGGCCCTAGCAAGTCTGGCAATGAAGCTGAGGAGGACTCCAAACAAGAATCTTCAGATGATGACAACTGATAGGTTATTGCTGCCGTGGGTGGGTGTCTTTTGCAGGTCTCAACTTCGCCAGGCTTTTTGGCTGTATCGGCCCTGGCGACTTTATCTGCTTTCTGTGCTCATGAACTCGGTGGTTTATGCCTGTGTCCTGTTCTGTCCTTCCAGATACTATTCTGCCCTTCCAGCTTTTGGGTTTGGGCTTCTCCACGTGGACAAACTTAATCTCTATGATGAATAGTCACGCTGATATTAATTGCTCTGACTGGTCTGTTTTAAGTTTTAATGTCCGAGGTATTAATGCCGTGGATAAGGGGAACGATATTTTCTGTGTGATTCGGGAGTCCAACTGCGATATTATCTGCTTGCAGGAGACGAAGAAGGAATCTTTTGTTAGGGCAGACTTAAAAAGATTCTGCCCCACTTCTTTTGATGAGTTCGCTTTTGTCCCTTCAATTGGAAACTCGGGGGGTTTCATTACCGTCTGGAATAGTTCGAAACTGGCTGGCAATGTTATTTTCCAAAATGAGTATGCTCTTTCGATTGAATTTTTTGCTATTTTGTCGGATGAATCTTGGATCATCACCAATGTCTATGCGCCCTGTTCTCCAACTGGGAAAATTGATTTTCTTCACTGGTTTTCCAATATCAACATGCCCTCTGATAAGCGCTGGCTGATTGTCGGGGACTTTAATTTGATGCGTAGGCCTGAAAATAGGAATTCTGTTGGGGGTGACATCAACTTGATGCTGAGTTTTAACGAGGCAATCAGCCAGCTGGACCTGGTGGAAATTCCTCTCCATGGCCTCTCCTTTACTTGGTCGAATAAGCAAAGGGAACCCCTTCTTCAGAGACTTGATTGGTTCTTCATGTCGCAAGAATGGGCGGTCAGCTTTCCTGACACTCTCGCGACAACGTTGCCCAGGGATATTTCTGATCATGTGCCCTGCTTGATTTCCTTTAAGTCAAAGATTCCCAAGCCAAAGATTTTTAGATTTGAAAATTTCTGGTTAGAGTTTGACGAATTCATGACAATTTTTCAAAACTCGTGGACGGGTACGCCAAGCCTTTTAGACAAAGCGAAGAATTTAACAGCTAAGTTCAAGTTCACCAGAAAGATTCTTAAAGATTGGCAGCGGTCTCTGCCAAAAATTGACAAAAACGTGAGGCAAATTAAGCTGATTATCGAATTCATTGATCTTATTGAGGAACATCGGGATCTTTTGATTGAAGAATGGAATTTCCGCAAGTTATTACACCACAAGGTTGCTGAGTTGCTTCGGCTCCAAAAAATTTATTGGAAACAACGGGCCTCAATAAAATGGGTTACGGATGGAGATATCTGCTCCAGATTCTTTCATGCTCATGCAACAGTTAGACATGGTCGCAATTCTATTGCGCTGCTCTCAGATGACAATGGTTCAGCCTTTACTGAGCATGACCTCAAAGCCAATTTGCTCTAGATCGCGTTCAAACGTCGCTTGGGCTCCTCTGATTTCATCGAAAATGTCTTTGATCTGCCTAGTTTGATTCTTTGCCGCAGTGACTTGCATTGGCTAGATGGGCCTTTTTCAAAGCAAGAAATTGATAGTATTGTGGCGGCCCTTCCTTCTGATAAATCCCCGGGACCTGATGGGTTTAATACCAACTTCATCAAAAAATGCTGGCCGATTATTTCACAAGATTTCTATGACCTATGTGTTCAATTTTACCACGGGGATGTTTGCCTTCGAAGCATTAATAGTTCCTATATTGTCCTGATCCCGAAGAAGGAAAATGCCAGAGTTGTGGGCGATTTCAGACCAATCTCTCTTCTGAATAATAGTATGAAAATCATTACTAAGCTGCTGGCTAACCGGTTACAGTCAGTGATGACCTCACTTGTCCACAAAAATCAATATGGCTTCATCAAAGGAAGAACCATTCAAGACTGTCTGGCCTGGGCATTCGAATACATTCACCTCTGTCATATCTCAAAAAAAGAGATTATCGTGATCAAATTGGACTTTGAAAAGGCTTTTGATTCAGTAGAGCATGAGTTTATCCTTCAGGTTTTGAGGCACAATGGCTTCGGCCCCAGATGGATTGGCTGGATTAGAGATATTCTTCGGTCTGGCACGTCCTCAGTCCTTCTTAATGGTGTCCCTGGGAAAACCTTTCATTGCAAGCGTGGGGTCAGGCAGGGTGATCCCCTATCGCCTCTGCTTTTTGTTCTCGCGGCTGATTTGCTTCAGAGCATCATAAATAAAGCGCGACGGCAAGATCTTCTCAAGTTACCATTGCCAGAGAATTGCGGTCAGGATTTCCCGATAGTTCAATATGCGGATGACACCCTGCTGATTTTGGAAGCCTGCCCTAGACAACTTTTCTTCCTAAGAGCCGTCCTGAACTCTTTTGCTTTTTCAACAGGGTTGAAGGTGAACTACAACAAATCATGTATGTACCCCATCAATGTCAGTCCTGCAAAAATGGCAATCCTAGCTGGAACCCTTAACTGTCAGATTGGTTCGATGCCCTTTACTTACCTGGGTGTTCCGCTGGGTCTTTCGAAGCCTAAAATCTGCCACTATTTTCCGCTCATTCAGAGGATTCAAAAAAGACTCTCTTGCACTTCTGCCCTTCTCTCCCAGGCTGGCAGGCTTGAGCTGGTCAACTCGGTTTTTTCAGCTCTCCCGACTTTTTTGATGTGCACTTTGAAAATCCCGGCAACCACGGTTAAGAAGATTGATTCTTATCGGAAACAATGTCTTTGGAGAGGGAATGACGTCAACTCAAAGAAACCGGCGCTTGCTGCCTGGAGCATGATTACTCAGACCAAAAAAAAATGGGGGCCTGGGAGTGATAAGATTAGAGACTCACAATAAAGCCTTGCTCATGAAGTTTTTACACAAGTTCTTCAACAATCATGATATTCCCTGGGTTAACTTGGTGTGGAACAACTATTACAAGACAGCCAGGATGCCTGGCTGCTCAAAAATTGGTTCCTTTTGGTGGAAAAGCCTGCTCACATTTGTTCAAGATTACAAGGGACTGGCTGCCCCAAAGATTGGGGATGGAAGAACCATTCTTTTCTGGGAAGATATGTGGAATTCGGGCATTCCGGCTATTCAATACCCTGAGCTTTTTTCCTTCGCCTGCAATAGCAAACTCTCCATCAAAGAGGTCTCCCAAAAAGAACAACTCATTGAAATTTTTCATCTACCTCTGTCGGTGCAAGCGTATGAGCAATTTCTTGACTTAGACGCAACATGGGGCCAAATCATGGTAAGCAACTCGAATGATATTTGGAAACTCATGTGGGATGCAGACATTTTCTCTACAAAAAAAAAACGTATAGACACTTGATGGGTCAGGCTCAGGTTCACCGGATCTACAGAGCCCTTTGGAAAAACAAATGTCAACCAAAGCATAAGGTTTTTTTTTGGCTTTGGTTAAGAAATAGACTCAATACAAGAGATATGCTGAAACGGAAAAATATGATCCTTGAATCCTACACTTGTGAAAACTGTATCTGGCAAAAGGAAGAAACCCTCTACCATCTTTTCCTCAGATGTAATTTTGCAAAGGCCTGCTGGACCTCTATAGGTTTGACGTCCCCCAGAATTGCTAATCCCGAGGACGCGGCAGTTAATCTAACACAGCAGCTCAATGTTCCATTTGCTATGGAAATTGTCATTCTCATGCTCTGGAGCATTTGGAAAACCCGCAATGCCTGGCTTTTTCAGTTTGAAGCCCCGACAGTGCAGCGTTGCAAAAATGAGTTTGCAAAGGAACTTCATCTCGTCATGTTGAGGGCTAAAGGCCGTTTTGATTCGACTCTTCCTACATGGCTTCAGCTTTGGCATTAGTGCTTGCCTCTTTTCCTTTCCCTTTTCCTTTTTCCTTTTTTTGTTTTGCTGTTTTATCCTTTGTAATCTTCTCTTCATTTTTCTTTATGCTTCAAACTCTGTTATCTTAAAGTCTTAATAAAACTTTCAGTAGGGCTTGCCCCTCCTGACTTATCAAAAAAAAATGCTAATTCTGTGGTTATTTTCAAAGGGTAGAAGCTTGATGCCCTAGAGGTGACGGATGATTTTGCTTATGCAGACACCACATGTGGTTGAAAATGCAGAAGGCACGAGGACAATGCCCTCCATTGTTGCGAGGAATCAGAATGGTGACCTACTGATCGATGTCACTGTGAGCTGAAGTATCTTATCAGAAATACTTTTATCGGTAATACTTTTGATGAGCCGCAGATCCAAAAGGAGATGAAGATGATGCAGCATGATTGCCAAGGCACCGAACGGTGATGCCTGGGTGGAGATGGGTGGCCAGCAGCACTCACCTAGCCTAGCCAGATTGATACATGTGTTCTCACTAAGATGAAGGAAAAGAAAGTTGCCAGGCTTTAGAATGATTTATTTGTCATGTTCTTTGGACTATGTAGTCAAGTTTGAAATTTCTGTTTCCGTATGTTGTACCTCATATACCAATTCAGAATTCTGTATTTTACAGTATTCAGATGACTATACACAATATTGGCACAAAAAACAATCTGTGAATGCTCCTCTTTAAGGTAAAAAAAATCATTCTGGACAGATTATAATTGGCATCTGTTGAATAAACTTTAAATATTGTATTTATTGATATTGTTGTACATCACATCTTCGTAAGCAATACTCGGGAAAAAGTCTTGTGTGCACAGTGCATTATTGGTTTGTGATCAATCACATGGCAGGAACAGTATTTCTGAGCTTATAGTATTTTTTTCGGTTGCGATACCTGGATATGATTTTAGTTGATAAAAAAAATCTAAGATTGCTTATTGTTTATTATAAATATTATTATTTTAGATTTGGTTAAATTTTTCAGTCTCTGACTAAAAAAATTAAAATAGTTGCTAGCCTGTCTCTCTGCGGAAAGGTATAGAAGGGCTGGGACGCTGGGTCCGCCCTCGGATGGCGGATAGGGGAGGCAGCTGGGGCTGGGCCATCGGAATCGCGAGGACACCCGGCCCTTTCCTCGGCCGCGATTTGGATAAGAGCGACTGGGCCGGCGACGTGGTCCCTGCCTGCGCCCGATATTGATATATGCGGCTTTATTATTTTGCTATTTACGAGACGTTCTCTCTCTCTCTCTTTTTTGTCAAATCAGAGATGGTACGTTTTGGTGTCCATGTAGATGCTGGGTGTGGAATGGATCCAGTCCCAATTCGGAAATCGGAATGGTGAAACAGATGACCTTCCCGGATCTTAACGTAATCTGAGTGTTTCCCATCCTGACTTTCCTCCTGTGCAGGAGGCTTACCTACTCTCTAAGCTTTTTCTCGTATTCTTTTACAAGGGCTTTAATACAGTCAGGTATTAGAACTCAAGCAATAGAACAACAGACTAACAGGGTGTTTGGTTAGAGGGATACTACAAATTAGTCTCTAGTTTTTAGTTCCATTTTTACCAAACACTAGAACTAAAATATACACTAAAATGATTTACTTTTTAGTCCTTCACATAGGTGCTAAAAGAGACTAAAAGCCTACAATTACCCTGTTGCCCTTACCTTCCCTCTATAGTATTCGGTTGTGAGAGCATGTTTGTATGGACAGCTAATGTTGTGAGTGTATTCTAAGGGTATTTGAGTCTTTAGACAGTGTATTTAATGACTTTAGAATCTGTTTAGTCCCTAGAACCAAACAAGTAGGGACTAAAGTTTAGTTCTATAGTCCTAGGACTAATTGAAACCAAACATTGCCTACGCAGATCGTTTTGCGAGGGTAAGGTCCCCTTTAGTTTGAGGTGACTAAAGTTTAGTCATTTTTAGTCCATTAAGAAGCAAACATAGTGATTTTAATGGGGTGACTAAACTTTAGTTCTTTAGTCATAAGAGGTGACTAAAAGGGACTAAGTAGGATTTTTACCTTATTTGTTATCTTTATTTTCTTTTTGCAGCAACCATCCACTAATTAATATGGGCAATACAATCATTATTTATAGCAATTAATGCTCTTTAGTCCGGTTTAGTCACCGGAGTCAAACGAGGTACTTTAGTGACTCTAAATTTTAGTCTAGTGACTAAAGGAACCAAACAATGCATAAATTTGGTAATTATAATAAAAAAGCTCTATAGATAACTCTTCAGATTTAATAGCTCGATCTCTATTCATATATCTTCACTCTATTCTTAGATAGACTGCTTCACTCATTATACAGAGCTTAAAATTTACAGAGTCTGTTGCACTAATATACTTTTTTTATGAAATCTATTTTATAGAGTAGCTAAATCAGTAAATCTAACTAATTTTTTAGCTAATATATTGAAGTTGCCTGTCTTTTTCCTTGATGACGATGAAGGGTGTAACAGTCTCAGTTCATATATGATTTCGACAGACATGTTCTACCAAGCAATCATTCAGACAAGTGATTAATATTGGCGATGCATACTTTATAATATACTAAGTATATGTCCGTGCGTTGCTACGAAATCAATATGATAAAATACATTGATATACAAAATAATCATTGTTATTTTATATTTTTTAGCATCATTAAAAATGGATGTTTACTGGCAACTGGCAAGGGATATATTACGAGCATTGCTTCTGCTCCTCCTCCCTTCCTCTTCCTCATTATGCGCTATACGTGAACCTGGATCTCTCCCTCCTAGGAGGGACTCTATCAGGGAGGAAATATCCTAGGGTTGACTTGAGAATAATAGGTCACCGAAGAAGTCTCTAAACAATGTCGAACCGAGGAGGGGTGAAGATTGAGGATGAGGAGGATGAGGAAGACTAATAACTGTTACTCATATAGCAATAATGTAAAGGAACTTGTAAATAGATTGATTTGATGGATGAGTGATGCCTCAATTGGCTATACCCTTTATATATATAGGGTAGAGGTCTGGACCTGTGCTAGATGCTTCCCAACGGATTCCCGCACGATTCGTTGGATAAGGACGTGCGGGATAAGGACTCTTGCCTGAGTTAATCTAATCACAGACCATCCAGGCTACATCGGCAGACCATCCAGACCACATGGTCGGACCGTTGACCGTGCCCAGGTGCCAAATCTGGTGCTCAACAACCACCTCACTAATTGAAGGAGGACGAGCAGCCGAGCATGTTATAAAAAGGGGTATGTCTTCTTTTTAACCCATGCCTTTCTCAACTTTTTGGCTAAGATAAAGTGCAGTATATACAGTTTAATATCTGGCATGTGGGTCATATGCCCACTTTAATTTTAATTTTACTTTATGAGAAGGGTCCACTTTAATTTTAAATTTATTTTTTTGTCGAGAGGGTCCATCACATTGATTTGCCACCGTGCAACACGTGCATTGTATTAGTATCTCTAAATCCATCTCCCTATACACAATACACCATATTTTTAGTATATTTTAAATTATTTTTTTCACATATGTATTTGTCATAGTCTAAAAAGGTACACATATTAATTCCATATTTAATTTTTAATTTAGAGCATAAAAAATTTAGGGAAAAGAGAGTGAACATACTAGATTTAGAGGTAGGAGGATCTGCTTCTAAATTTAGGGTGTCTTTTAGGGACGACCGCTATGGTTTTAGGGTGTCTATAAATGTTTAGTATGTGTTTGGTAGATTGTAAATATGGTCGTATAGATATCATTATTTACAGAGTAAAGTTTAAAATAGAAGGCGAGAAATGTACACTAGTAGAAAAATGCTCAAAACGTGCGGGACGATATATTTTTACAGACGGATTCGGTTATCAACCGACTGTGCTATTTTTAGTGGCGGTTCCTTAAGAAAACCGCAACTAGAAATCATATTTCTACAGGCGGTTCCTTAAGAAAACAGCCTGTAAAAATCCATGATTTCTAGTGGCGGTTTTCTTAAGAAACCGCCTGTAGAAATCGATTTCTAGTGATGGTTTTCTTAAGGAACCGCCACTAGAAATCATTTGTATCCTTAATTTTCAAGTTTTCCAAACGACCTTATATGACAAAACCAGCAAAATAAAAGTTGTAGATCTATAAAAGTTATAAAACTTTGTAGTTGACAACTTTTTTATTTGAACTCATTTCGGTTCTCAAAAATTGAATCTAAGTATGTCAAATTTAAAATTCAAATTTTGCAAACTGCCTCGGATGAAAAAAGTGTCAAAATAAAAGTTGTAGAACTTCAAAAGTTATTCAACTTTGTAGTTGACAACTTTTTTATTTGAATTCGTTTACGGTCTCAAACAAACAATTTACACTCAAATGGTTGTAATATGTGGACAATAAAACTACAAACTAGACACAAAGCATGTCATAGATGGAGTGGTAGTGGAGGGTACGCGCGAGGGTAGGGTCCACGGTTCGATTACTAACAACCGCGTAGCGCGTGAAAAATACCGCAACTTGCGACTTTGACGGAGACAGGCGGGTGGGGTGGAGTAGGCTGAATCCTCTCCTTAAATAATTTTTTTGCTATTTTAACAACCCGTTTAATCTTTTTAAAAATAATTTTTACTAGCGGATTTATTACGTCGACCGCCAGTGGAAATCGTCCAGTGGAAATCGATTTCCACAGGCGGTCCTCAGTTACCCGCCTGTAAAAATAATAATTTTTACTGGCCTTTAATACCGACGGTTCTAAGAAACACCAGTAAAAATAGGTTTAGAACCGCCACTATAGAGCCCTTTTATACTAGTGATAATAAGATAGAAGAGCCATTAAAGATAGCCCTTAGAGTGATTACAACCTATCTAACAGTTCACCTATATGATTATTTAAAATACGATTTTACAACTTAGATTGTATTATTCATAGATTAAAATTTAAATATAAAAATATGTGGTCAGGCTATAGATAGCCTTAATTAGGGGCTATCATTGCCTACAGTCTTTCCAAATCCCATCGCTCTAAATAATAATAAATTCAAAATGTTTGTATCACGTGAGTGACGTATACACATGATGTGGTCGTCGATGGTGTCCGTCTTCTACTGGCAAGTGGCAAGCGATATATCAAGCTCCATATCGATCGAGCTCTGTAAACCGGAGCGGTGGCAGTGTGGCACCATTTCGTTACCATGGAGAACCTGGCAGGGCAGCAGTTCGTTTATGAGGTGACGAGTCTACGAGCATTGTTTCTGCTGCTGCTCCTCCCTCCCTTCCTCTTCCTCATCATGCGCAAAGCGCGAGCAACAACACTAATGTTCGATACCAAGAGGACAAGGGGCCACCGGCAGCCTGCAGATCGGCAGCAGAGCCTCCCGCCGTCGCCTCCGGCAGTGCCTGTCCTCGGCCACCTGCACCTCGTCGGCTCTCTCCCGCACGTCTCCCTCCGCAGCCTCGCCAGGACGCTTGGCGCGGACCTCATGCTGCTCCGCCTGGGCTCCACGCCGGTGCTGGTCGTGTCGTCGTCCAGCGCCGCCGAGGCCGTGCTGCGCACGCACGACCACGTGTTCGCGTCGCGGCCGCACGCCCTGGTCTCCGAGGTCGTCCTGTACGGTCCGTCCGACGTCGGGTTCGCGCCGCACGGCGACTGCTGGCGGCGGGGGCGGAAGCTCATCACCACGCACCTTCTCAGCGTCAACAGGGTGCAGTCGTTCCGCCACGCCCGGGAAGAAGAGGTACCTGATCATGATTCATGAATGGAATTTTCTATGCGTGGTTACTGGACTACTGGTGGTAGGTGAGCGTGGTGATGGGCCGGATCGCCGAGGCGGCGGCCGCTGGTGCGGCGGTGGACGTGGGCGAGCTGCTCGGCTCGTTCACGAACGACCTAGCGTGCCGCGCCGTGATGGGCAAGTCCTTCCGGAGCGAGGGTCGCAACAAGCTGTTCCGGGAGCTTGTCCTCGACACCACCAAGCTGCTGGTCGGCTTCAACGTCGAGGACTTCTTCCCCTTCCTGGCTCGCTTCGGCGTGCTCAGCAAGCTGGTCCGCGCCAAGTCCGAGAGACTGAGGAGGAGGTGGGACGAGCTACTCGATAGGCTGATCGAGGATCGTGAGAGCAAGTATGAGGCGGCGGCGGCGAGTGATCTCAAGGACGATGATGACGATAACTTCATACATGTCTTGCTCTCCGTTCAACAGGAGTACGGCCATATTACCAGGGAGCAAATGAAAGCTCTCCTGCAGGACGTGTTTATCGGGGGGATAGACTCCACATCTTCGCTGCTCGAGTTCACCATGGCTGAGCTCATGCGGAAACCACGAGTGATGAACAAGCTCCAAGCCGAGGTAAGGAGCAGCACGCCCGAGGGGCATGATGGAGTCGTCGGCGAAGACAGCCTGGAGCACATGGCCTACCTGAGGGCCGTCACAAAAGAGTCCCTCCGGATCCATAACGTGACGCCGCTCCTGGCCCCGCACCTGTCCATGGATAGCTGCACTATCGATGGCTACACGATCCCCGCTGGGGTGCAGGTCCTGATCAACTCTTGGGCCATCGGCAGGGACACGCGCTACTGGGGCGACGACGCTGAGGAGTTCGTCCCTGAGAGGTTCATGGATGGCGGCAGCGCCGTTCATGTCAGCTTCAAGGGGAGTGACTTCGAGTTCCTGCCATTCGGATCTGGACGAAGGATGTGCGCCGGGGTGAACTTCGCGATGGCCACGGTAGAGCTAATGTTGGCGAACCTCGTGCATCGTTTTGACTGGGATTTACCACCGGGGCAGGAGGGTCGCGACATTGATGTGTCGCAGGTGTTCGGTCTAGTAGTCCGCCGGAAAAAGAAACTTCTCTTGGTTCCAAAATTACGTGTATACTAGCATCCCCCTCCTCGGACCCAAGATATACTGGGCTGTTGCATATATATGGATGTACTGCAATAAAGGTTGCCTATATGTAAGCTTACGACATTACTTGTACTGGGTATATAATGCAATGTTATTAGAAATTTACGCGATACTAATTTAATCCAGAAAAATATTAATAGCATGTTTACGACATGAAAAAGTTGCATGTCACCACCGGAATCCGACTTTTATCGGGTGCTTATGGCTTTGCCAAAGTTAATTTATCCAGCATTCCGCAAAACACACTTTGTCTAATGCCACACTTGGCAAAAGAAAACACTCGACGACGAGCGTCTTTGTCAAGAGCCGAACACTCGGCATAAAAAAGCTCTCGACAAAGAAATCTTTGCAGAGCGCCCAACTTTCGTCAAAACTAGGCACTCAGCAATTCGCCGTCAGCAGCCGACGTCCGTTACCTATACCGAGTGCCTGAGTCAGACACTCGGCAAATGTTTGTCTTTGCTAAGTGCCCAAGTAAAACACTTGGCAAACACATATTCTGTCGAGTGTGTCTTTTGTAGCCACTCGGCAAGGTTTATTTATTTTTTTATTTTTCTCCCAAATTTTTTATAGAGTGTTCCTACAGTTTTTGTACCTACATGTTCAATATTAACACACTAGTCAAGGGTGCGCGCCCTGCGCACGTGTATTATAGGCTTAAAATATATTGAGAGACATACATCTTTAGGTTTCACCTTCTTCAAGATGTTCATAGCGGCCGGATCACTGGGGACTATAAGCGCTCGCGAACGGGGAGGACATCTAAAATACTTGCGTCCTATGGAGTTGCAGGCCAGCCTGTGTGAGGTGTTAGGAAAGTACCTCGTCTCTGTTCAAATACGATCGTATGGTTAAAAAAAGTGACATGGCCGATACAATATATGGTAAAGTAATTATTAGCAATGAAGACCAAAGCAACAAACATGGAGCTTAAGTACTCTTTCTAGCCACGACCTAATCACCATAAGCTCCTCACCTCCATAATAATACGCTGGTAGATAGAACACTTGGGAAAGTCGTGAAACACCGGCGTGACAAACCGCTCAAGGGCTTGTTCGGTTATTTTCAATCCATATGGATTGGAGGAGATTCATACAGATTGGAGGGGATTTTGACTTACCAGGGATTGAAACCCCCTC
This sequence comes from Zea luxurians, assembly GCA_029449295.1. NCBI lineage: Eukaryota > Viridiplantae > Streptophyta > Magnoliopsida > Poales > Poaceae > Zea > Zea luxurians. The sequence continues at coordinate 68,452,558 of JAOPSE010000009.1, read as the reverse complement.
AATCCGCCTCAATCCATATGGATTGGGGTAGAACCGAACAAGCCCCAAGTGAGATCGCCACCCACACGTTCAGTGGTTGGCTTGTCACAACACCTTGTTGATTTAAAAAGCACGGTTAAGAGAACGAATCAGAATAATAGATTGTCTCAATTAAACCATTAGCATGGACAAGATGAGGAGAAATTCTGACCTTGGCAGTAGAAGCAGCAGGCTCTGTCGCACCCGTCGCCTTAGCCTGCGAGGCCAGCGGCAACTTCTGCAACAGAACTACGATTTCTTCGCACAATAGGAAAACGAAGAATTGAGGTGTATTGGTCTACGTAACAAGATAATATTCGGTTGCAAGCTACTAAATCCTGACGACCAGTAGCGATAAGGCATATGCATGATCTGAGCATGTTCTCGAACATTCGCATGGCACTACGGAAGCTATCCGTGGCCGCGTAGGCGCTCAGCATGGCTCTCCAAGCGACGTCGTTCATGTGGGACATTCTGTCGAACAGAGCGCGTGCCTGGTCCATGTGCTTGGCCTTGGCACAGGCCGTGAGGAGCGATGTTAAGAATGACGTATCGACCGCACAGTAGACATCAGCGCCACCCAAAAGGGAACAGGCGGGCATTGAGATCCGATGTCGCAGACACGCTGTTAACATCCTCCGTCGCGCTCGCCATCCTCGCTATCGACGACTGTGAACAAGCGCATGGTGTGACACAGTGTGTTCATGCTGCTGCGTACTTCAAGGCGGCGCAGTTGGAGAAGCGTGCGGCCATGAGGCAGCCGGGGACGAAGACAAGCGGGAGCGAGAGCGCGCACTCCGAAAAGCACGCGGTGCTGCGCAGCGTGTCTGCGTGGGTGCACGACGGCGAGTTGGAGAAGCGCACGCCCGCGAGGCTGGAAGAGCGTGCCGCGCGCGGTAGCGAGGGACGAGGATGAGCGGGACCGTGCATTCAAAGAAGCGCGCGGCTGTGCAGCGCGTGCCCGTATACCCGATGTCGATGTTTCCAGTAGCATGTACGTGGCTGTACCGGATAGCAGCATCGGGTGGAGGAAGGTGGCTTTTTTATGAGCGATGCCGATGTTTCCAGTAGCACACGTGGCTGCAGCCCACAGCAACATCGGGCAGACGAAGGTGGCCGTTGCCGTTGGCCACTGATAGTTGATCGTACTGTGAAGGTTAAAAAGAGTGACGTGGATGGTGTGAATGCTCTTCCTTGCTCTCGCGGCTAATATATAGAATTTCTCAAAATGTTTGCTATATCTGTTGGATTTAGTTCATTTAATTTGGATAATTCAAATCTGAACTGTAAGTCACTCGAAAAATGGCAAATAATGAATGCAAAAAATAATATTCATGTTCTTGAGCACAAATTATGGCCTAAATCAAGAACAGACCAAAAATTTCGAACACCATGTTCCCGAGACATGACCGCGACTTGCAATGCAATTGTTTTAAAATTATAGAAAACACAAACAAAGTCAGAAAAATCATGAAACTGTCAAAATGTCATGATATCATATATATATAGGTTGTGATAAAAATGTTGGATCTTTTATGGGCTTGGCCCATTTATTAAATAAACTCTATGGTGTGTAATGGTGGGGAATACCAATAGTACCATATTGGAAGTCCAAGGGTCTTTTGGCTTGACTTATATGGTGGGAATTATTCTGCCTAACTTAAGAAGTCAAGAAACGGACAAGGGCGTGCCACACGCGCGCGCGCGCGCCGCCGCCCGGGCCGGGCTCGGGCGTGGCGTGGCGTGGCGTGCAGGCGTGGTGTGGTTAATTTTTAGCACTCACTAACCGCGTAAACCTAAACCTTTTAGTTGCCTGTCTCTTCGTTAGCTGCATACGAGACTCTTGTCCTTCAGCTGCCTGTCTCCTGGCGTGCCGCGTGCGACCCTTTTCCTTCAGGTTCCCTCTGCGAGAGGATAAGTAGAGGACAACTCCTGGCACTTGGTACACGAGAACAGAACCATTTCAAAGTCATAGTCCAGCCGCAAGTGAGGGTGTTTCCATCTCGTAGCTCTGCACGCACAGAGAGGCGAGAGGGCAGGTGCCTCTGAAGCCCTTGCCGTTCGAGACCCTGCTCGGGGGATCGGCAAATAGGTTTTTGGGGAGCGTCTACGCGACTGCCCAACGTCCGTCGTTGTCTGGTTCCTGGCGTCTTCATCTCGTACTGATGACAAAGAAAGTTGGACAAGGATCAGGATCCTCGGAGCGCATGGGAGGGTATGATCTATTCAGTTCTTTACTGTTTTACGTTTTGCATATTATATATGTTTCATATGTTCATCTCTGCTGTTTCATACGTAGCAATGTTTTTATCTTATCTGTTCTATCATATTATAATATGTTATATCTGTCTGTTTTAATTTTACAGTTATGTTGTTTATGTTGCTATCTATTTATTTTCAGTTGTTCCATAATAATACATGTTCCATGTTTATATGTTTATTATATTTATATGATTCATATGCTTTATGTTCTCATGATCCATATTGTTATGGATATATTTGAGATCGTGATTTCTATGATTAAACATATTTTATATGTCATCATCATAATGTTAATTTATGGAATTAAAATGATATGGAAAATGCCTATATTTCTAACAATCCAAAAACCTAAAGTTAGGCATTTTTCTGTCAGAGGTTTTGCTGCTGTGCTAAAGCCCGATCCTTTTGATGGTAAAAACTTCTTGATATGAAAAGCTAAGATGGAATTGTGGCTAACTGCTATGTCTTGTTATTATGCCGTTGAGGGCAAGCCTGCCAACTTACCTCCTGAGGATGAGGCTAAGTTTAAGGCTGATGACAACCTCTTTCGAGGAACAGTAATTAGCGTACTTGATACAAAATTCCAGAAAAGCTATATCATCCTTCCCACAGGGAAAGAGCTGTGGGATGCACTTGTTGGAAAGTTTGGAGTTACTGACGCTGGTAGCGAGCTGTATCTCATGGAGCAGCTGTATGACTACAAGATGGTTGAGAACCGATCTATAGTGGAACAGGCTCATGAGTTTCAGGCACTAGCTAAGGAACTCGAGCTTTTTTCTTGTCCTTTGCCTGACAAGTTTGTGGCTGGCGGTATAATCGCCAAGTTGCCACCTTCTTGGAAGGACTTTGCTACCTCTCTCAAACATAAGAGACAAGAGTTCAATGTGGAAGAGCTCATTGGTACTCTTGATGTTGAGGAAAGAGCTAGAACAAAGGACAGTGGAAAAGGTGTTGAGACCTCTACTGCTAATGTGGTGCAGAAGAGAAACTTCCGCAAGTTCAACAAGAAGAAAAACCAGAACAAACAAGAGAACGCGAATAAACCTGTTCAAACAGCACAATTTAAAAAGAAGAACAACAACAACAAGGGAAAGAGAGGATGCTTTGTCTGTGGCAGTGATCAACACTGGGCTAGAAAGTGCCCTGATCGCAAGTTCACACAGGACAAGAAATTAGCTAATGTTGTAACCACTGAAAATGGAGATGGAACATCTGGGTATGGTAATTCTTTACCATTTGTTCTCTCAGTTTGTAATTCACCTGAGTGGTGGATGGACAGTGGTGCAAATATTCATGTGTGTGCTGATGCCTCTATGTTCTCCTCCTACCAGGTCGGGAGGTCTGGTGCCTTGTTAATGAGAAACGGGTCGCGTGCTCATGTTCTTGGTGTTGGTATGGTCATTCTGAAGTTTACTTCGGGAAAGACGGTGCCATTGAAGAGCGTGCAACATGTGCCCTCTATCAAGAAGAATCTCGTTAGTGCTTCGATGCTATGTCGAGATGGATATAAAGTTGTTCTTGAGTCTAATAAATGTGTTGTGTCGAAACATGGTACTTTTGTTGGTAAAGGATATGACTGCGGAGGCTTGTTCCGCTTATCACTGCATTATGTGTGTAATAAACTGGTGAATTCTGTTCATTTTTCTGATGAGTCAGATTTATGGCATTCACGTTTTTGTCATGCAAGCTTTGGCTGTCTTATGCGGTTAGCAAATCTAAATCTAATTCCTAAATTTAACTTGGTCAAAAAGTCTAAGTGCCATGTGTGTGTTGAATCAAAACAACCCCGCAAGCCTCACAAGGCTGCTGAGGCGAGGAGTTTGGCACCTCTAGAACTTGTTCATTCTGATCTGTATGAGATGAATGGAATTTTGACCAAAGGTGGTAAAAGATACTTTCTCACTTTTATAGATGACTCCACTAGATTTTGCTATGTGTATCTCTTAAAAACAAAAGATGAAGCGTTCAATTATTTTGAGACCTATAAAGCTGAAGTTGAGAACCAACTTGAGAGGAAAATAAAACGGCTAAGGTCTGATCGAGGTGGAGAATTTTTCTCTAATGTGTTTGATGAGTTCTGCGTGGAACATGGTATTATCCATGAGAGGACACCGCCATTCTTACCACAATCCAATGGGATTGCTGAAAGGAAAAACCGCACTCTAACAGATTTGGTGAATGCCATGCTGAGTACAACGGGATTATCCAAGGCATGGTGGGGTGAGGCGATTTTGACAACGTGTCATGTCCTAAATAGAGTTCCAACAAAGAACAAAGAGATCACACCATTTGAGGAATGGGAAAAGAGAAGATTAAATCTCTCATATTTGCGCACTTGGGGTTGCTTGGCTAAAGTGAATGTGCCAATCAACAAAAAGCGTAAACTTGGGCCTAAAACTGTTGATTGTATATTCCTTGGGTACTCTTTTCACAGCACTGGGTATAGGTTCTTAATTATAAAATCTGATGTGCCTGATATGTATGTTGATACTATCATGGAATCAAGAGACGCAACATTTTTTGAGAATGAGTTTCCCATGAAGAATACACCTAGTGATACAAGTCATGAGACTATAATTCCCCATGAGCACGAACTGTCGATTCCTATAGATCATGCTGAGGATTCTTACGTGCACATCCCTGAGGAGGATGACACTATAGTCACTCGAAAGAGCAAGAGACAGAGGGTTGCAACATCCTTTGGTAATGACTTTATAGTGTACCTTGTGGAAGACACACCAACTACCATTAGTGAGGCATATTCCTCTCCTGAAGTTGACTTATGGAAGGAAGCAATAAGGAGTGAGATGGAATCTATTATGTCTAATGGAACTTGGGAGGTCGTTGACCGTCCTTATGGTTGTCAACCTATAGGCTGCAAATGGATCTTCAAGAAAAAGCTTAGGCCTGATGGTACCATCGAGAGGTACAAGGCAAGGCTTGTGGCCAAAGGATATACCCAAAAAGAGGGTGAAGATTTGTTTGATACCTACTCACCAGTGGCTCGATTGACTACAATTCGCACATTAATAGCCGTGGCAGCCTCTTATGGTCTTATCATTCATCAGATGGATGTTAAGACAGCTTTCCTAAATGGAGAGTTGGATGAGGAGATCTACATGGATCAGCCAGAAGGGTTCATTGCGGATGGTCAAGAGAACAAGGTGTGCAAGTTGATAAAATCATTGTATGGCCTAAAACAAGCACCTAAGCAATGGCATGAAAAGTTTGATAATACTCTTACAGCCGCTGGTTTTGCTGTAAATGAATCTGACACGTGTGTATATTATCGGTATGGTGGGGGTGAGTCTGTTATACTGTGCCTTTATGTTGATGACATCTTGATCTTTGGATCAAATCTCAATGTGATTGAGGAAGTTAAAAATCTTCTATCGAGCAATTTCGAGATGAAAGATTTGGGAGAGGCTGATGTCATTCTAAACATCAAGCTTGTTAGAGAAGCTGATGGTGGGGTAACTTTGTTACAATCCCATTATGTGGAAAAGGTATTGAGTCGCTTTGGTTTTAGTGACTGTGATCCTGCTCCAACACCTTATGACCCTAGTGTGCTATTGAGAAAGAATCGAAAAATAGCAAGGGATCAATTGACATACTCCTAGATCATTGGCTCGCTCATATACCTTGCAAGCGCAACAAGGCCAAACATCTCTTATGCTGTGAGTAAGCTGAGTCGGTTTGTGTCGAAACTAGGAGATGATCACTGGCGTGCTCTTGAGAGAGTGTTGCGGTATTTGAAAGGTACTATGACATACAGTATTCATTATACTGGAAACCCAAAAGTGCTGGAAGGCTATTGTGATGCCAACTGGATCTCTGATGCTCATGAGCTTTATGCCACAAGCGGATATGTGTTTCTGTTTGGAGGTGGCGCTGTTTCCTGGAAGTCTTGCAAGCAGACTATCTTAACGAAGTCTACAATGTAAGCAGAACTTGCAGCATTAGACACTGCTGGGGCTGAGGCCGAGTGGCTTCGTGATTTCCTATTGGATTTACCGGTAGTTGAAAAACCGATACCGACTATTTCCATGAACTGTGACAACCAAACGGTGATTACAAAGGTTAACAGTTCTAGGAATAACATGAAGTCTACAAGGCATGTTAAGAGGAGATTGAAATCTGTCAGAAAGCTGAAAAACTCCGGAGTTATTACGATAGATTATGTCCACACATCTAATAATCTGGCAGATCAATTTACTAAGGGTCTATCACACAATGTGATAGAAAGTGCATCGAGAGAAATGGGTATGAGACCCATGTGAAATCTACTCTAGTGGTAACCTGCTCTATGTGATCGGAGATCCCGTGAAGTAGAGTGGAGAAACAAGCTAGGAGTAGATTGTGAGGAAAGATCCCTTCTTTAACTCATTTCTGATGCACATCTTTCCTATCTGTAAGGCAGGATGGTTTTTACCTTAATGTATTCCAAGAGTCTTATAAAGATGAGATGTTGTCCTACAGAACATCTTCTGAAGAGTACACCTATATGAGTCAGACTGCTGGTCACAGTCTATGGGACTTGGGTAATCCCTAAATACTCATGAAAGGCACTGAAGTGTGACTTATATGCTTCTAAACAGCGGGAATACCCTTTTGCTGCCTAGTATAAGCAAAGGATTTGAGTGAATCTCATTTCGCACAAAACTGTCAATTCAAGGCTTAGTCCATTGTTCAGTTGTGAATGAGTGAAACTCTTATTCTAGATGGATGTTCAACTTAACAGTCTCCATCGAAACACTGGTATATCAAAGGATTGTGATTCTGACACTTCACCATTACAAACCCTAGAGTTTGGTGGGGATTGTTGGATCTTTTATGGGCTTGGCCCATTTATTGAATAAACTCTATGGTGTGTAATGGTGGGGAATACCAATAGTACCATATTGGAAGTCCAAGGGTCTTTTGGCTTGACTTATATGGTGGGAATTATTCCACCTAACTTGAGAAGTCAAGAAACGGACAAGGGCGTGCCACACGCGCGCACACCGCCGCCACCGCCGGTCGGGCCGGGCTCGGGCCGGGCGTGGCGTGGCGTGGCAGGCAGGCGTGGTGTGGTTGTGTTAATTTTTAGAACTCACTAACCACGTAAACCTTTCAGTTGCCTGTCTCTTCGTCAGCTACATGCGAGACTCTTGTCCTTCAGCTGCCCGTCTCCTGGCGTGCCACGTGCGACCCTTCTCCTTCAGCTTCCCTCTGCGAGAGGATAAGTAGAGGACAACCCCTGGCACTTGGTACACGAGAACAGAACCATTTCAAAGTCACAGTCCAGCCGCAAGTGAGGGTGTTTCCATCTCGTAGCTCTGCGCGCACAGAGAGGCGAGAGGGCAGGTGCCTCCGAAGCCCTTGCTGTTCGAGACCCTGCTCGGGGGATCGGCAATTAAGTTTTTGGGGAGCGTCTATGCGACTGCCCAACGCCGTCGTTGTCTGGTTCCTGGCGTCTTCATCTCGTACTGATGACAAAGGAAGTTGGACAAGGATCAGGATCCTCGAAGCGTATGAGAGAGTATGATCTATTCAGTTCTTTACTGTTTTACGTTCTGCATATTATATATGTTTCATATGTTCATCTCTGCTGTTTCATACGTAGCAATGTTTTTATCTTATCTGTTCTATCATATTATAATATGTTATATATGTCTGTTTTAATTTTACAGTTATGTTGTTTATGTTGCTATCTATTTATTTTCAGTTGTTCCATAATAATACATGTTCCATGTTTATATGTTTATTATATTTATATGATTCATATGCTTTATGTTCTCATGATCCATATTGTTATGGATATATTTGAGATCGTGATTTCTATGATTAAACATATTTTATATGTCATCATCATAATGTTAATTTATGGAATTAAAATGATATGGAAAATGTCTATATTTCTAACAAAAAATTTGACATTGTTTCTTGAAACTTGCCACGCATTATGTGTACAAACCTAGTCGTGTCAGGCCAGCTGGCACTCGGCAAAGATTTTACCAAGTGCTTGATATAAAGTATTCGGCAAATAGACTATTATCGATAAACAGTTCACTGAGTCATCTTTGCCGAGTGCTACACTCGGCAAAACGGTTGCCATGTGTTATCGAGGCATGGGCATGGATACGAGACCAGAAGGAAGAACGATAATCGTAATGCGATTAACTAGAGTAGCCGTCAGGGTGCACCCTACGCTTTGAATTCTTTTTGGTAGCTCCTTTCTCGTTCGTTCCTTGCTCCCAGCAAAAGAGGCAGCTTCTTAGGTGGATTTATCCGGGACTGATACTCTTTTCCGAACTAATAACCACACAGGCACTCGACAAGGAATTCGGGTTTCGGTAATGTGTGATCTAGTCGTAAGCAAGTAAGTTAATCATGAAATTTGTATAAAAAGTGGGTCACCATAGTACCATACTCAACAACATTAAAGTCATTTTCATGTGTTGATATAGCGTTTGTTGACGTAATCATCCCGCTTGATGCCATACAGTAGTGTCAATCACCACTTCTGTCGAAAGAATTTGTCAAGTTACCAGGATCTAGCTAGAAAAAAATTAAGCAGTTTTATGGGAGACGCTTAAGTTTGACTGTCGTTCTTCGCTCGAGCATGTGACTAACATAGTTTGAGTCATTGTCTTGTTAAAATTTTGTTTGTAACTAAAACTGTAAACCATAAAATATTTGAGTCATTGTCTTGTTAAAATTTTGTTTGTAACTAAAACTGTAAACCATAAAATATTAAATAGGGTCCTTAAAATATATTTAGTTTAATTGAATTAAAATAGGCCAAGCCCATTATTAAATCTAATAATGGCACTAAAATCTAAGGTACATATTAAATAGTCTCCATTGATTTATCTAAGGTACTTCTCTTTAATATACTAGAATTTCGATGGAGACTATTAATTTGAACATCTATCTAGAAGAGAATTTAAATTTATTCGTAATTGAACAATGGACAATGTCTTGAATGGTACTTTTGTACAAAGTAAGTTTCACCAAAAGTTTTTTGGGGTACTAGGCTGTTATAAGGATCCACTCTGATTGAAGTATATAAGTTAAACTTTAAGGCATATCACGAGTATCTAGAGAGTGCCGACAACTCATAGATTATGACTAGCACTCAAACTCATATAGGCCGATTCATTCGAAGATGTTATGTAGGACAATATTTCTACTTAAACAAGAGGCATAGATCATATTGATGTATATATCAAACAGGTGTACAATATAAGAGAGATGTGCATACCACACGACATGGACCTTAATATAAAGGCCGTCTCCATCACACTCAATAACTAGATTGTTACGCCATCCTACTTTACTGTGATATCGTGGCCCCTGGGATGGTGATATCATGGTCCAAGGCTTAATAGAATTAATAGAGTATCCAAACCAATAGGGCACATCTTCTTTTTTGGAAGTTTATCTCAAAAGATTCGGGTGCGCATGAGTGAGGATAAAGTGCGCACAAAAGATTCAGGTTGGTTTGTGGGGACAATATATGATCCTAGAGAGTTGTCAGGAGTAAGTACCGCTGGTCCAGGAGTGGACGGAGTGTTACATTTACATTTACAGGGTCTCCAATCATATATAATAGGTTACCACTATGAAATGACTTCACATGGTTTCAAGCTTGTCTCCTTCGATGCACCATCTAAAGTAGTACATGACTAACTAAGATATGTTAGATTTTTATATATATGGACATAGAATAATACTATTACTCCATAGTTTATTAGTTTTCTAATATATTTTAACCTTCTTTTTACATGCCTTGGTAACTTGATGTTATTCATTGTTTGATTATCACAATTATAGAAATAGTCGATATAGGTTTTTCAACTACCAATTAATTTATCAGGAGTTTATAAAGCCACCCAGCCTCGATATTGGTGATATATAATGATGTGAGTAATGCTCCTATTAAGATAGCCTGCTTGCAAGATTTTCATTAAATAACACTGCCTCCAAGTAAGAACACATATCAACTTGTGGCATAAATCTCACCAACATCAGATTTCTAGTTTGCATAATAATAATAATAATCCTCTAGTACCCTCAGACACCTAGTACATTGTGTTGTTCACTTGTTCTCTATTGCTGTGAACCAAGAGCAAGACAACACATATTTTATACGTTAACGACCTTCGTCCTTTGAGTCATTATTCCCTCTCGGTTATATGAATCTTAAACAAAGGTCATAAAGGACAAGTCCTCGTTATCCACAAATATAAAAAATATAATCACAAGTGCTATATAAAGTCACATATTTACTTCATAATGAGTATGTTGATGCTATCAAAATTTGTATTACATTGATACCTTTGACTTGCTTAAAGGTAGTGACGTGAGTCCGATTACAATCCAACGCGAACAATACGGGGGTATTGTTCATCTATTTATAAGCTATCGTACAGTTTCTGAAAGGATCACGACCCAAGAGGAGGGTGAATTAGGCTTTTCTAAAAATTCTACAACAATTAAATCCTAAGAATGAGCCTAACTTCACCCAACTACTAGCAATGAGTAAATACAACTAGAAAAACAACAACCCTAAGTCATTACTTCAAATACTTGCTAATCAATTGAACAAAATGAAATACTCAAATTAAATGTGGAATGTAAAGCAAGGGTAAGAAGACTCCTCCAATTTTTTACCGAGGTATCGAAGAGTCGTCACTCTTCCCTAGTCCTTGTTGGAGCACCCGTGCAAGGGTATCGCTCCCCCTTGGTCCTCGCAAGAACCAAGTGCTCACTATGAGGTGATCCTTTGCCACTCCGGCGCGGTGGATCCCTCACGACCTCTTACAATCTCGAGCCGGGTCACCAACAAATCCTCCGGGGTGATCACTGCGCTACAAACGCCACCAAGCCGTCTAGGTGACGCCGATCACCAAGAGTAACAAGCCATAAACTTTCACTTGACCAAGAGAAGTCTAATACATGTGGTGTGTGCTCTAGGTGGCTCTCACTTGCACTAATGAGGTCCTAACACGAGATTAAGATTTTCTAATCACCTCACTAGGCTTTGTGGTGGTTGCAATGCTCTATCAATGTGTGGGCTTTAATGTGGGCAACAAGGCACTCAATGAGGTAGGTGGAGGGGGTATAAATAGCCCCACCCACTAAACTAGCCGTTACCTGGCTGTTTTGCGCATGGGCGCACCGGACAGTCCGCTGCGCCAACGGTTGGCTCCAATGGCTAGTTCTGATAGCTAGTCGTTGGGTTGATGGAGCACCAGACAGTGAACAGTACATGTCCGATGCACACCAGACAGTCCGGTGTGACCGTTAAAATTTATTTTCCAACTCGTGGCTCTCGGGTTTTCTTGGGGGCAGAGGCGCTGCCCTCGGGGCTGGCTGGCCTCACTGTTAGAGGGCGCACCGGACAGTCTGGTGCACACCAGACTGTCCGGTGATCCTAAGACAGAAATCCTACTTCGTTTTCCTTTGATTTTTCTAAATCGTTTTTTTCTAACTTGTGAGTGTGTTATAGAGTGACTGAAGCGTCCCCAAATCCCCTGGGACTCAAATGTGATACAATTACTAGTCCCAGGAGGCTAGTAAACACATTTATACATCAGATGATTCTAGATCTGCTTGAACGAGACAAACCTATAAAGGTGGCAATCAACTTTAAGAGTTGGTCCACAACTCGAGACATATCATCAGAGTGGGGCTGAAGCAGCCCGATATACGCAGCGAAGCAAATCAGCGGTCCAACAGACACAGACAAGGTTGGGAACAGGCGTAACTCTTACCCGATCTCCTTTTCTGAAAAACAACAAATAAGCAAGGGTGAGTACAAACGTACTCAGCAGCCCACCTTCACCCGCGGAATGGGGAAATCAGATATAATGCATGGAATATATGGAGCTGAGGATATTTTGCAGAAACAACAATATTTTTGTGACACCCCAGTGTCACCTAGGGTTTCTCTCAAGATGCTAACCCAAGAACCATCATCTTATGTGAACCAACTTGAGCATGAACATCAAATTCACTTAAGAATAAATGATACACCAAGCATATACTTAAAAGTATCATATTCAAAACATATGGGTTTTTCAAAAGGTAAAATGTGCAACCCCAACAAAAACCCTAATTGAGCCCTATGAGCAAAAATTCAAGAAAAGAGTATGAAAAATTTAAAATCATGACTTGGGCCAATTATAAACATTAAAGTATATTTAATAAGCAACAATAAAGATTGAAGAAGCTTGGCCAAAATAATTCAAATAAAACCCCAAACAAGCTTCTCATGTGGGGACTCAATGGGAAATTCTGAATTTTAGAATTCTAAATTTCAGACCTTGAGCCAAAGATCAAGCGTGTTCACCTTGATCCCTAACTCAAATCCTAATGACCCCATTAACAAAAACGTGCCTAACTAACCCCTCTGTCGCCTGCCAGAAGATGGCATTGGGACGCGTGCCTCGGACACATCAAACCAAAGATCTTCTCCCTGTGTGCGGCAGTGAGACAAACCAGATTTCTTCCCTCTCTATCTCCTAATCCAGTCAACCAAACCTGCTAGCCTCCACACATAAACGACAAAGGGACCTAAGAGGAAGAGATCTCTCAACGGGATTATGGCCAAAATCTCCAAGATTTGGAGCCAATCCGCGCTTGAACTCGACCTCTCTCTGCGCTGCCTCGTGCTCGACGCTGTGCCAGGCGCCAGAGCGTGCGCGGCGAACCCGAGCGCTTGTCAGAGCCTCGCCCTCAGCCGTGCTCGCCCGCGCCTATAAAGCCTCCCCGGGCGTGCCTCACTTCACCCCGCGCTCACCATCACCGGCCAGCCACCCCTCCTTAGCTCCGGCGAGCTCTTTTCTGCCCGCCAGTGCCGCTAGAGCTTCGGCCACTGTGGCCAGCCCACCCCCAGTCGCCCCTAAGCCGCGCCAGTGCTTCGGTTAGCTTAGCCATAAGCCCGTGAAGCTCTCCAAGCCCTCGGACCCGGCAGAACTCCACCGGAAGCCCGAGATCACCCTCGCCGGACTTTGGTCGCCCGCCCCCGCGCGTGGACCAAGCTCTCCGGTGAGCCATTCTTCAATTCCTCGCGCGCACCCCTTCATTGATCCCTGGTGAAGCTCTCTGACCCGTTTGATTGGTCAATTTCGCCCTGGATAGGCCGGACTCCTCGCCGCCGACGAGCTCCCCCGCCTGCGCTCGCGGACCGGCCAACTCCGACCACCCCCGACGGCGACCCGCACATCGTTGTGATCCCCGAGACCTCCCCTACATCCTCGACCACTTCACCGGAGCAATCTCGTCGCTGGTAAGCCCCTCCGCCCTTTCTTCCGCCGCGGGCACTGTTTTAGTTAGGAGAAGGACCTCGTGTTAGGATTGGAAGAACCCGAGGGGTTTTCTGCAATGTCAGTGTCTCATGTGAATAGTAGCCCAAGGACTGATTCGTGAGGAAGAACTTGAAACACCCGCCAAGGACCCCAGTGCAAAGTAGTTTCCCTTAATCAATTCTATTAATCTTTTTAAATAACCAGAGAACTTAGAAAATCCATAACTTGATGAATTCTTAATAAAAAATTGTCAAACTAATTTTGCTAGACCCTGAATAATATGAGCTATCATTTAAAAATAATAAACCTTATGCTTTTTGTTCTAATTTTTAGAGTTTACAATTAAAAACAGAAACTGACCAAACCTTGTTTAATTAAGGAAAATTAGTTTTTCTTCTGTGCTGAACCTAAGAAAATTTGTAGGTATTCAAACCTCATTTAGACACTGTTTAAAAATAGTAGGAACCCCAGTATTAAAGAATATAGTGTAAATATTCATTAAAAACCATTTCTGCCCAAAACTTAGGAAAATCAGAAAGGCCTTAGAAATTAATGAACAGTGAGTGAAATTATTTTTCCTAATCTACTTAAGTAGCAAAGAACCTAGGAAAAATAAAGAGACCTTTATTCCAGAACAGTTTTAAAATAAAATGTTTTATTTAGCATTATTCCAACTGGAAATCAATTATTAAAATTACAAAACCAGACCCAAAATTGATAATAAAAATCCAGTGGACTTATAACCGCTAGGACCTCACTGCAAAAATAATGAACACCCTAGCCCATCATTTTAAGTAAGGTAAATAAATATAATATGATAATGAGTCATTCTCCAAGTAAATCATGAGTAACCCATAATAATACAATAATGGGCAAATAAAATTTTGCTAAGTCAATAATAAGATAGGCCACTAGAGAAAAATGCAAACCCATTAAAAAGATGCAAAATAATACCTATTGCTAATATTTTAAAAGAAAGGCCATTTAATCCAATAAATGCATACCACCCCTTCCCTTAAGCAAAAAGATGCCAAACTTCAGAATGATTGCTCTTGCACAAAATAGAAGCTAAGAAAAATCAGAAATCTGTTGTTTGATATTTTTCAAATATAGTGGTAGTAGAAAGCACCCCTTTGGCTAGAAACTTGAGAAAACTCTAGTAAAATAATTAATAGGTAATAGTGACTAGAAATTTGTGTCAAGTCAAGTTATAGCACCTAAAAGCCAGCAAAAATAAATTTTGGAGGATTACCTACTTTTAATTAATAGTTGTAGTTCAAAGCACCCCTTCTGCCCTAAAACTTGGTAATTTTGTCCAGAGAAAACTATTCACTTTCTGATCCCCAAATTTTGAGACAGAAAATTTTACAGCAGTAATAAGCCACTGTAATTTTTACAGGATTTTTGGGATTTTATTAAAACAACTTGTAGTTCAAACCCACTCCAAAGACTTAAGAAGAATAAAGAAAAAGGAAGAAGGAATAAACCTCACTCCAATAAGTCCAACTTGAATTCTTGTCAAAACTCACCAAGGCTTAAAAGGAATTCAGTGGAACCCCAAAGAAAATAAACCTACCACTTACCTTAGTTAAGTTTGATCCAATTTACTAAGTATACCACCCAAAGGTCTCACATAAGTAAGGTTTAACCTTGTCTAACTCAAATAGATCATACACCTTCAAAAGTTGTAAATTCTAAAGCACATATCATATCATATCATGCATATATCTTACGCATTGCATTCATTAGATTGTAATCTTGCCGACGGCGAGTACGTGCTCATCCCCGAGCAAGGATCTGTCCAAGAGGAGGACCAGGAGCAGGCTTCCGAGGCTGCTATCGAGGATCTTCCTGCAGCCCCAGCAATTGAAGGCAAGCCCCGGTTTTATGCATAACCGTTTATATATTGTAACACCCACTTTGTAATTGCTAGATAAAACACCAATAGAGAAACATTTTCTCTTTATGTGAGTTTGATCTTTATTTATCATCATATGAGAACACCATGTCCAAGAACAAATAATGAAAAGATATGCTACTAAATTGTTGCATCATGCTGGATATTTTATTTTTGGTGTGCATTTTGTGACAAGAAAAATATTAAATATCCAAATGAGAAATTAAATCCTAAAAGAAATGCTAAAATTTGGAAAGAGAGAAAGAAAAATGCTATGTAATACAAAGAAATAAAACTTACAAATAGATAAATTTGATCCACAATGATTTATCCAAATCATATACTCAGAAAGGTTTGAGTGCAAGTTCATCACAGATTTGAAATTCAAAACTTAGATTCAAAAGTAAAAGAAAAGAAAACAGAAAATAAAAAGGGAAAAAGAAAAAGCCTTACCTGGGCCGACTTCACCCTTTTCGGCCCACTGGCTAAACCATCCGCGCGGCCCAGCTTCCATCCTTCACCGCGCGCGCCTCGGATGTCTCTCTGACACGCGGGTCCCGAGTGCAGGCCTCCTTAGCGTGCCCCGCGCTGGCTGCTTCGGCTGTCATGCGGGCCCCGCTTGTCTGTCTCCCTCCGCGCGTGTGTTCTCCTCCTCTCGCTGCGCTGCGGGACCTTTCCGTCAGTCGCGTACTCACTCGCGATCGCGTGCTCACTAGCGAGTGGGGCCCGTGGAACAGATCGAGCTGCTCGTCGTCCCCGTCTTTCGGCCGATTCCGTTCGAGCTTGCGCGTAAATCGGGTGATGGTGCCGCATGGACTCGAGGATAAGAACCTCCCCTGGGTGCCTCCCTGATCCCCAGTACGCCGTGTTAGGCTCTAGTAGACACCACCGCCGCGAAAAGAGAGAACAGAGGTGGGGATCGGGCGTCGCCAGGGTGAGCTGGTCGCGTCGCCGGTGAACTCCTCCGGTGCGGGCGATTTCGCGTCGGCGAGGGGCCGAGTGGGATCGCAATCGTCCAAGGAAGTCGTTCGAGCGCTCAATTGGAGTTTGGCGTTGGTGTAGTGCGCGAATTGCTCGCCGCCGTGATCACTGCTGGCGAGATTCCGCCCCTCTCCGTGGGCGAACGTCGTCAGGCCTCGGCCGTCCGTCGGTGAGTCGCCATCGCATCCGTCCTCCCTCCCTTTAAGCTATGCGCTATCGAATTGTGAAATGGTGTAGATATGTCCCTCGGTCCGCTATCCGGCAATGGCGCCGCCGCTGTGTGCCGTGTACCGGGTCGGACACTCGGGGTCGGCCAAAATTGATTGGGGAATCGAGTTTGGGGAGGCATCAGCTTTGCGTGGCACGATTTAATTGCCGATGGGTGCTCGGGCCGGCCGGATTTGAAATCCCGGCGGGCCTCCGCCGCGATCGGGGGGGGGGGGGGGGAACCACGGCCGTGGGTAGCCTCGGTTGGGGAAGACGGGCCGTGGCCGTCGGATCGTTGACGGACGGTCCCAATTAGATCAAGCTTACCCCTTCGTCCAATCAATCTGCGTCCGTCGATGCGAGATCCAATGGTGCAGAGCGGTTTGCGAATCATTAAGTCTGGGCCGTCGATCTTGGATCGTGTGGTTCCTATTCCATACCGGTTTGGCGTATGCTACTTCTAATCTGGGCCGTCAGTTTGTAATCGGACGGCTTAGATTTGTCCATACCCCTTCGGCCTGGGGTTTTGCAGATGAACCCTTACGGTTTTAGAGAATAGTGCCCGCGGTCCAACACAGTGTCAGCCTGTGTCTCGGCCCCTTTTTCATAGGAGCCCCTGGGTTTCTCTGGAATTGGCGCCCAGTCCAGAGCCTAATTAAATCGAATAAAGGATTTGGAAAATGAATTTTTAATAGAAAAATAATTACTAGAACTTTATAAATTCATAGAAAATTCATACTAACTCTAAATTCATCCATTCCAGTTGCTAAAATTTTGTAATTTTATCCTCTTTCACCTAAAGCCTCTGTTATGTCATAAAAACAGTAAGTAAAGTTATTTCTCATTTAATCCTATTTAAAACACATAAAACCTTTGAAAATGCATAACTTAAAATCTATAATTCAGAAAATTATGATTCCAGTTCCTAAGTTTTTATTTTAATATGTAGAATATCTCTGTGAGTTTTGTTTATATGTTTGGTGTAATGTTAATTTCTCTATATGCACTGTGCTTGTTTGTATTGTGGCGAGTAGAAGAACCCGTTGCTGAGGAGCCTGGTGAGCAGCAGGTTGAAGTAGCTGAGCAGGAGCTCATTGAAGGCAAGTTGTGCCCTTGACCACTTTTTACCCAATAATGTTCTTTAATATCACATACTCATGCATAGGTTAATTTTGATGGGACCCAATAGGTCACCCTAGATTTGTTTATCTCATTACCTTGTTTACCCCTGAATCACTTGGGTAGTTTGCTATTGCTTTATATGGTTTTAGGATAATCATTTATTACTTCTATGTTCCAATTCTTGTTGTTATTATCTTTATGTTCATGTTGATATCATTAATGTTAATTGGAACATAGAGCTTAACTTGAGAACCACGTGCCACCACAAGGGTGGAATGGGACGCCCTTGGCTGACTAATTAGGAAAGCTAGTGGAAGACTACCTTACCCGAAAGGGGCAAGGGCAGTAGGGGAGAGGTCAGTGCGGGGAGGTCCCTGGTTGATTTTGCTGCGATGGCGGTCAGCCAGGAACCCTTTACTGGATCTTCCTATAAACTGTAGCGGGTTTTCGGAAGCTAGTGGAACTTTGTAAAGGCCTCGTAGAGTTGCCCTGCCGCGCTTCCTAGGTAGAGGTGTATGGGACTCGCGACCCCTTGGTAGATGGGTAACATGACTTGTGGGTAAAGGGTACAACCTCTGCAGAGTGTAAAACTGGTATACTAGCCGAGCTCACGGTCATGAGCGGCTCAGGACTCTCTGATGTTTAAATTATGGAACTTAAATTCAATTTGTCATTTGCATTGCATGGGTTTATTATTAATTTTGTTCTATTACTTTACTTATGGTTTGGTATCTACTTACACTTAGTAATTGCTAATAAAATTTTGACCAACTACTTAAAAGCAATGCTCAGCTTTAACCCCTATCTTTGATTAAGCCTTACACATCACATGAACTCACACCTTTGTGAGTTTATGTCCACTGGTTCCCCACAACTTGTTGAGCTATGATCATGTGTGAGCTCACCCTTGCTGTCTCACACCCCCCCACAGGAGAAGAGCGGGTGTTTCAGGAGAAGCCTCAAGGCGAGGAGTTTGACTTGATCTAGGAGGCGTTTCCCAGTCGACATTGGCGCCTACGATCCTTAGTTCGTTTTATCTTTATTATTTTATCTTGTAATAAGTCTTCCGCTATGTAATAAGTACTCTGATGTTAATGACATTTATCTCTATACACTCTGTTATTATATATGTTGTCTTCATGGCGCATGTATGAGATGCACCCGGCTTTGTTCTTTAAAACCGGGTGTTACAGAAGTGGTATCAGAGGAAATGTTGACTGTAGGACGAAACCTAGATAGAAATGGACAAAACTCTTTCCTACTTACCTTACTCTGATTCAGTCTATACTAATCTCATCTTGATCTTGTCTCACCTTTTGCTATCATACTCTGATTTCTCTTATCTTTTCTACTCTTAGACAAGATGGATTTCAAACCTTGGAATCCCTATCCCTATGACATTTTAAGAGATAGGAGGCCTAAGACAAAACAAATCAAAAACTATTTTCTCTATTTAAAAATGTTGGTTGATTGTTCTGATGATCAGTGCCTGATTTGCTTCTTTGATTGATTGAAATAGTATAGATGGGCATTTTAGCATGTACCACTATAATGTATTGTATTAGCTTTAGTAGGTGACACACTAATCTACTTAGCTAATAAGTCCCCCAAAGTAACATGATTGTAATTACTGCCTTGTCTACTGCTCTTTCTTACCTTATGTATCAAACTCAGATGGTCAATACCAGGAAAGGAAAGATTATCACGCAACAGCAAACAGAAATGAATCCCCCAAATCCCCCACCTGTTGAAACCGAGCAAGTGATCGCAACCCAAAGGCTGGTAATACAGCAATTGACAGACATGATGACCGAAATGCAAAGCCAGATAAGACAAGAACGCGAGGAAATACGTCAGGCCAGTCTGAAGATGTCACCTTTTGAAGCTTTATATGGGAGGAAGTGCAGGACTCCTCTATATTGGGATCAGACTGGAGAAAGACAATTCTTTGGGCCTGAATTGATTCAAGAAGCAGAAGAACAAGTTCGTATAATTCGAGAGAATTTGAGAGTGGCTCAAACCAGGCAAAAGAGTTATGCTGATAATAGAAGGAGACCACTGGAATTTGAAGAAGGAGATTATGTGTATCTCAAGGTGTCACCACTTCGTGGAATGAGGAGATTTAAAGTCAAGGGCAAATTGTCCCCTCGCTACATTGGACCATTCTTGATCTTTAGAAGAGTTGGGGAGATGGCATACCAACTCGAGTTACCTGCTAGTCTATCAGATGTGCATAATGTGTTCCATGTATCTCAACTTAAGAAGTGTCTCCGTGTTCCCGAGGAACAGTTACCAATGGAAGAGCTTAGTGTTCAAGGTGATTTGACTTACACGGAGTACCCGATCAAGATTTTGGATACCTTGACTCGAGTTACAAGAAATAAGGTGATAAAGATGTGCAAAGTCCAATGGAGTCACCACAGTGAAGATGAAGCAACTTGGGAAAGAGAAGAAGAACTTCGTATAGATTTTCCCCACCTTTTCTCTCGTTCCTCCTAAATCTCAAGGACGAGATTATTTTTAAGGGGGGTAGGATTTGTAACACCCACTTTGTAATTGCTAGATAAAACACCAATAGAGAAACATTTTCTCTTTATGTGAGTTTGATCTTTATTTATCATCATATGAGAACACCATGTCCAAGAACAAATAATGAAAAGATATGCTACTAAATTGTTGCATCATGCTGGATATTTTATTTTTGGTGTGCATTTTGTGACAAGAAAAATATTAAATATCCAAATGAGAAATTAAATCCTAAAAGAAATGCTAAAATTTGGAAAGAGAGAAAGAAAAATGCCATGTAATACAAAGAAATAAAACTTACAAATAGATAAATTTGATCCACAATGATTTATCCAAATCATATACTCAGAAAGGTTTGAGTGCAAGTTCATCACAGATTTGAAATTCAAAACTTAGATTCAAAAGTAAAAGAAAAGAAAACAGAAAATAAAAAGGGAAAAAGAAAAAGCCTTACCTGGGCCGACTTCACCCTTTTCGGCCCACTGGCTAAACCATCCGCGCGGCCCAGCTTCCATCCTTCACCGCGCGCGCCTTGGATGTCTCTCTGACACGCGGGTCCCGAGTGCAGGCCTCCTTAGCGTGCCCCGCGCTGGCTGCTTCGGCTGTCATGTGGGCCCCGCTTGTCTGTCTCCCTCCGCGCGTGTGTTCTCCTCCTCTCGCTGCGCTGCGGGACCTTTCCGTCAGTCGCGTACTCACTCGCGATCGCGTGCTCACTGGCGAGTGGGGCCCGTGGAACAGATCGAGCTGCTCGTCGTCCCCGTCTTTCGGCCGATTCCGTTCGAGCTTGCGCGTAAATCGGGTGATGGTGCCGCATGGACTCGAGGATAAGAACCTCCCCTGGGTGCCTCCCTGATCCCCAGTACGCCGTGTTAGGCTCTAGTAGACACCACCGCCGCGAAAAGAGAGAACAGAGGTGGGGATCGGGCGTCGCCAGGGTGAGCTGGTCGCGTCGCCGGTGAACTCCTCCAGTGCGGGCGATTTCGCGTCGGCGAGGGGCCGAGTGGGATCGCAATCGTCCAAGGAAGTCGTTCGAGCGCTCAATTGGAGTTTGGCGTTGGTGTAGTGCGCGAATTGCTCGCCGCCGTGATCACTGCTGGCGAGATTCCGCCCCTCTCCGTGGGCGAACGTCGTCAGGCCTCGGCCGTCCGTCGGTGAGTCGCCATCGCATCCGTCCTCCCTCCCTTTAAGCTATGCGCTATCGAATTGTGAAATGGTGTAGATATGTCCCTCGGTCCGCTATCCGGCAATGGCGCCGCCGCTGTGTGCCGTGTACCGGGTCAGACACTCGAGGTCGGCCAAAATTGATTGGGGAATCGAGTTTGGGGAGGCATCAGCTTTGCGTGGCACGATTTAATTGCCGATGGGTGCTCGGGCCGGCCGGATTTGAAATCCCGGCGGGCCTCCGCCGCGATCGGGGGGGGGGAAACCACGGCCGTGGGTAGCCTCGGTTGGGGAAGACGGGCCATGGCCGTCGGATCGTTGACGGACGGTCCCAATTAGATCAAGCTTACCCCTTCGTCCAATCAATCTGCGTCCGTCGATGCGAGATCCAATGGTGCAGAGCGGTTTGCGAATCATTAAGTCTGGGCCGTCGATCTTGGATCGTGCGGTTCCTATTCCATACCGGTTTGGCGTATGCTACTTCTAATCTGGGCCGTCGGTTTGTAATCGGACGGCTTAGATCTGTCCATACCCCTTCGGCCTGGGGTTTTGCAGATGAACCCTTACGGTTTTAGAGAATAGTGCCCGCGGTCCAACACAGTGTCAGCCTGTGTCTCGGCCCCTTTTTCATAGGAGCCCCTGGGTTTCTCTGGAATTGGCGCCCAGTCCAGAGCCTAATTAAATCGAATAAAGGATTTGGAAAATGAATTTTTAATAGAAAAATAATTACTAGAACTTTATAAATTCATAGAAAATTCATACTAACTCTAAATTCATCCATTCCAGTTGCTAAAATTTTGTAATTTTATCCTCTTTCACCTAAAGCCTCTGTTATGTCATAAAAACAGTAAGTAAAGTTATTTCTCATTTAATCCTATTTAAAACACATAAAACCTTTGAAAATGCATAACTTAAAATCTATAATTCAGAAAATTATGATTCCAGTTCCTAAGTTTTTATTTTAATATGTAGAATATCTCTGTGAGTTTTGTTTATATGTTTGGTGTAATGTTAATTTCTCTATATGCACTGTGCTTGTTTGTATTGTGGCGAGTAGAAGAACCCGTTGCTGAGGAGCCTGGTGAGCAGCAGGTTGAAGTAGCTGAGCAGGAGCTCATTGAAGGCAAGTTGTGCCCTTGACCACTTTTTACCCAATAATGTTCTTTAATATCACATACTCATGCATAGGTTAATTTTGATGGGACCCAATAGGTCACCCTAGATTTGTTTATCTCATTACCTTGTTTACCCCTGAATCACTTGGGTAGTTTGCTATTGCTTTATATGGTTTTGGGATAATCATTTATTACTTCTATGTTCCAATTCTTGTTGTTATTATCTTTATGTTCATGTTGATATCATTAATGTTAATTGGAACATAGAGCTTAACTTGAGAACCACGTGCCACCACAAGGGTGGAATGGGACGCCCTTGGCTGACTAATTAGGAAAGCTAGTGGAAGACTACCTTACCCGAAAGGGGCAAGGGCAGTAGGGGAGAGGTCAGTGCGGGGAGGTCCCTGGTTGATTTTGCTGCGATGGCGGTCAGCCAGGAACCCTTTACTGGATCTTCCTATAAACTGTAGCGGGTTTTCGGAAGCTAGTGGAACTTTGTAAAGGCCTCGTAGAGTTGCCCTGCCGCGCTTCCTAGGTAGAGGTGTATGGGACTCGCGACCCCTTGGCAGATGGGTAACATGACTTGTGGGTAAAGGGTACAACCTCTGCAGAGTGTAAAACTGGTATACTAGCCGAGCTCACGGTCATGAGCGGCTCAGGACTCTCTGATGTTTAAATTATGGAACTTAAATTCAATTTGTCATTTGCATTGCATGGGTTTATTATTAATTTTGTTCTATTACTTTACTTATGGTTTGGTATCTACTTACACTTAGTAATTGCTAATAAAATTTTGACCAACTACTTAAAAGCAATGCTCAGCTTTAACCCCTATCTTTGATTAAGCCTTACACATCACATGAACTCACACCTTTGTGAGTTTATGTCCACTGGTTCCCCACAACTTGTTGAGCTATGATCATGTGTGAGCTCACCCTTGCTGTCTCACACCCCCCCACAGGAGAAGAGCGGGTGTTTCAGGAGAAGCCTCAAGGCGAGGAGTTTGACTTGATCTAGGAGGCGTTTCCCAGTCGACATTGGCGCCTACGATCCTTAGTTCGTTTTATCTTTATTATTTTATCTTGTAATAAGTCTTCCGCTATGTAATAAGTACTCTGATGTTAATGACATTTATCTCTATACACTCTGTTATTATATATGTTGTCTTCATGGCGCATGTATGAGATGCACCCGGCTTTGTTCTTTAAAACCGGGTGTTACATATATGCTACTTTACTACACTTAATGTTTGTAGGTTTGTAATGTGCACTTAAGTGTAGGAGTTGCTTGAAACCTCTAGTTGCATGAATTTAGGATTCCTTTTTGAGATGAATACTAGTATGCTAGGTCGAGTAGCTGCTTCGCTAATCAGGATCTCGGTAGAAGTCGAGTGATTTTTCTAGCACTCGCGCGAGGTCAGGAATTGATTGTGAAGCCGGGCGCGGACTTTATCCCTCATGCGACCTGAGACTGGGTCTCCCATGCTAGCTATGGTGGGTACAAGTGCGGTCACTGCACGGCGGCAGCCGGGGTCAGTGGAGCATTGTATGCCAAGGCGGTGAGGCTTGGACGCGAACGAGGAATCGATGGGGACGGTTGTCATGTGTGGGGTCGGAGTACCCTGACATGCCGTGTGTTTAGGTTTACCTTGCAAGGTTAAAACTCGATTCGAATCGTCTGCTTCTCGCAGCTAATGAGACTGCTTGACCCCTTGTATTGCATCGAGTAAGAAATGAAATGAGGTTACATGAGATAACTTGTTGATTGAACTAAATGCTTGTTACCATGTATGCTTAGAAGGAGCAAACCTAGCTAAGTTAATGATGATAGAAATTGAAAAGCTAAAAATTGATTTTAGAAACAGCTAGTGCTTTTGGCAAACCAAACCCCTCAGCCAAACAGCTGCATAGTCTAGAGGTAGAGGAGTAGACTCCTCACACCGGGTAAGTCTAGCTGAGTATTAGTATACTCAGCCTTGCTTGTGGCATAATTTTTGCAGGTACCATTCAGGAAATGGTTGATGGTGTGACTTGGCCTACCACCCTGCCACCGGGTTGGACGGTCGAGTGGGATGCTGCTCCGGCAGGAGAGGAGCACGAGGAGTAGTGGGCTAGGCCTTGCCCATTACCTCATTACCAAGGACATCGATTATCCGCTGCATTTTATTTCGTGAACTCTTATTTGCTACTCAAAACTCCGATCTATGTAATAATTCAGCACTTAATTTGAGGTTTCCTGTTTTATTGTATTTCTTCTGTGACTCACCTTCGAGTGAGCTTGTGGAATTTGATCCTGGTTAAGTGGCTCCATCAGACTAGATCTTAGGGACTGACGGGTTATTCCGATTTAAGTGTGTTACGGCCCCTGAGGTGTGACTTAGGCACTTAAGCTGGAATAATTCTAGTGGTTCCGCCACAGCTTGGTATCGGAGCAAATTCCACCACAGAGAAGGACAATAAACCATGAATACCAATTTTCAAAAATCTAAAACTTGCCTAGAAACTGCTAAGGATCGTCAGGACTAGACCGCTAGACCTAGGACGAAAGGCCTTAGGCATAGAAGGGGAAATAGGTGGCTAATTAATTAGGCCCGTGGGCCCGTACTTATATTTTTAGGGATGCCCTAAAAGCACCCTATTTTTGAGAGGCAACGTTACCTTCAGCATGCATGCATTATAAACACAAAAGGGAATTAAAAACTTGAGCTAACCCACTTTCCTTAAAACCATCCGGGCTCTCTTTTTCTTTTCCTTCCACCATAATCCTTACCTTTGGTTCCCTTCCACAGATGAATACACCCACCCCCGCCAGTGGAGGAGACACTCGTTTCAGTTCTGACTTCCTTTTCTCGCGATGGCTTTCCTTCCATCTTGTGGGAAGTGCTTAACTCCGCCGGTTACCCTACGCCCCCTTTGTACACGGTGCAGTTGTATGAGGAGCATCGGGTACCTCGTTGTCGGGTCTGGCTGACTTTGGAGGCTCATCCCCTTCAGCCGGGTTGGCGTTCTCTTGATTCCGAGACGATTGGACTCAGGACGGATGACACCGTTGAAGCCGCAGCCATGAAGACTCTGACGACTTTTTGTGGCTACCATCCCCTGGAGATGGTGATGCACCCCTTGGGACTCTTCCCTGCTGAGAAGAGAGATGATCCCATGTGGTGTAACCGCGTGAGCCATGTGAAGGATGTGTGGGCAATGTATCCTGACTTGGTTGGGAGGGTCACCGTTCAGTGCATGAGTGTGATGTACCACCTTCAGGCCCTTCAGAGCAATGCTATGGCGCACCTCGCTAACATCGCTCAAACTACCAAGCTCACTCTCGACAGTCGAGAAGATTTTGTGGTCGATTTATCTACCGAGTTGGTAGAGAAGGATCTGCAGGTGGAAAGGCTGAGCCAGCGCATTACCACCTTGGAGCAGCAGCTGGAGATCCGAGACAACACCATTGATGTCTTGGAGAACCAGCTTCACAATGTGCAGAGGGAACTCGATGAAGCGAATGACCACCTGGACATGCACCACTTAGAGATGGAGGCCAATGAAGCCGGAAGCGAGGGAGAAGAGGATCCCGAGGAGCTAGGACCAACCCCTGGTGCCAATGGGACTACCTCCGCGATGCCCCCTTCACCCGCATCCAGTGTCGCTTCCACCGCTCAGGGTTAAGCAGTCACTTCGACACTTTTAGGCGGATAGAAACCTATGCGAGCTTAGTTAATGTCAGATTTTGGACTAGGCTTACGGGTACTTTCCCCTGATTGATGTAACCCTCTGAACTTTTGAAATCTGTGGGATGTTGTCACCATGTTATCTTAATTTCGAACCTAATATTATGACTATGGCATTTTTCCCTCCATATGAGATGATATCTTGTCGTTCGAACTGTGAGATGGGATAACAATGGCGGCAATCTCTGTTTTCAGATGGCAGCTAGGCAGCGTCGTGGGCATAACGAGCAAGTTCCCCCACCACCTCCTCCAGCTCCCACAGTGCAGGAGCTGATGGCCCAGCAGAATGAGATTCTGCGACAGCTCTTGCAGCGCCAGCCCCACCCTCAGCAGCATGGTGGAGGCCAGCAGCAGCGACCTCCGGCAATGGCAACTTACCAGGAGTTTCTGAGAACGCAGCCACCCTTGTTCACCAAGGCAGAGGATCCGTTGGACGCCGACGTGTGGCTTCGCATCGTCGAGTCCAAGTTTCCCCTCCTCACGGGAGACTGCCCTGATGCTACCAAGACCCGCTTCGCCGCGCAGCAGCTTCGCGGATGTGCTCGGACTTGGTGGGACCACTTCCGTGCTATGCTCCCCGCTGATCGTGAGGTGTCTTGGGAAGAATTCAAGACTGCTTTCAGAGGACACCACATCCCGGCTGGCATTCTCGATCGAAAGCTGAATGAATTTCTGGCCCTTAATCAAGGAACCCACACGGTACTGCAGTATGCGCAAGTCTTCAACGACCTATGCCAGTATGCAGGGTACCATGCTGATTCTGATGAGAAGAAGAGAGACCGCTTCCGCAGGGGTCTTAACACCAAGCTACGGGAACGACTCAACACTGTCCGGGCTAACATCTTCAATGAGTTGGTCAACCTGGCTATCTCCCAGGAGGACTGCATTGTAGCTCACCGGGCAGAGAAGAAGAGAAAGGCACCAATGGCAGCACCATCCGCTCAGGCTCAGAGGTTCTGGATTGTTTCTCACAGTCAGAGCAGGGGTTTCCAGCAGCAGGCAGGCAGATGGGTGATCAGGGCACCTCAGCAGCAGCAGCCGGCACCCAACCGCTTCCCAGCTCCCGCTCCAAAGAACAATCAGCCTCCGCAGCAGCAGCAGTTCCGCCAGGGCAATGGGAACAAGTGTTTCACTTGTGGCAATGTGGGCCACTATGCCAAGAATTGTCCCAAGAACCAGCAGAGGCAGATGCCAGCACCAAATCAAGACAAGGGAAGAAAGCAGAAGGTACAAGTCAGGCAAGGGAAGCTCAACTTCACTACTCTGGAGGAAGTACCTGAAGGAGCTCCTATCATGACCGGTATCTTTTCAGTTTATAATCAACCTACTTTAATTCTATTTGATTCTGGTGCATCTCATAGTTTCATTAGCAAGAAGTTCAGTGCTAAATGTGAACTGCCATTCTCGCACTCAAAAGGGTTATTCATGATAGTCACACCTGGGGGTAAAATTTCAACTAATCAATTAAACCAAAGTGTGCCTATTCAGCTAGGGAGCCACATTGTCAAAACCACTCTTCTTGTGTTGGGTTTGGAAAATGTGGACATTATTCTGGGAGCTAATTGGATGACCTTGCACCAAGTTGTGCTTGATGTAGCCAGCCGTACCGTGGAAGTTAATTCTCCGTTCTGTGGGAACTTCACCTTAATTCTGCCTAGTCAGGGTTCTACTCAGTCATATGCTTTCTCTATGACGGAGTTACCGCTGAAGAAGATTCCAGTGGTCTGTGAGTATGCAGATGTCTTTCCTGATGAATTGCCAGGAATGCCACCAGACCGAGATATTGAATTTACCATCGAGTTGCAACCGGGAACATCCCCAATTTCCAAGAGGCCCTACCGAATGCCACCCGCTGAGTTGGCAGAATTGAAGAAGCAATTGCAAGAGTTGCTGGATAAGGGATTTATTCGCCCAAGTACTTCGCCTTGGGGATGTCCAGCACTATTTGTGAAGAAGAAGGATGAAAGCTTGAGGCTGTGTATAGATTACCGCCCTCTTAATGCGGTAACTATCAAGAACAAGTATCCTTTGCCTCGTATTGATGTTCTTTTCGATCAGTTGGTCGGGGCCAAGGTGTTTTCCAAAATAGACCTTCGCTCTGGCTACCATCAGATCAAGATACGAGCAAGCGATATTCCGAAGACGGCATTCTCAACCAGATACGGGCTATATGAATTTTTGGTGATGTCATTCGGGCTGACTAATGCACCAGCATATTTCATGTATCTGATGAATTCTGTTTTCATGCCTGATTTGGACAAATTCGTAGTGGTTTTCATCGATGATATCTTGGTGTACTCAAAGAACGAAGAAGAACATGTCGGGCATTTGCATGTAGTGCTTCAACGTCTGCGAGAGCACCACCTTTATGCCAAGTTGTCCAAGTGTGATTTTTGGCTAAAGGAACTCAAATTCTTGGGTCACACTATCTCTCAGGCAGGAATAGCTGTTGATCCTGATAAAGTGCAAGAAGTGATGAACTGGAAGCCACTAACGACTGTCCATCAAATTCGAAGTTTTCTGGGATTAGCTGGTTATTACCGAAGATTTATTCCGGATTTCTCTCGAATTGCGAAGCCTATAACTGAGTTGCTGAAGAAAGAAGCCAAGTTTGTCTAGAGTCAGAAGTGCAAAGATGCCTTCCATGTGTTAAGGCAGCATCTGACCACATCACCAGTATTAGCGTAACCCGACAACAGCAAGCCTTTTGATGTATATTGTGATGCCTCTGGCACTGGACTAGGTTGTGTCTTAATGCAAGACAACCGAGTCATTGCTTATGCCTCAAGAGCACTCAGGCCTCATGAGCGAAATTATCCCACTCATGACCTTGAGTTGGCAGCAGTGGTTCATGCATTAAAAATGTGGAGGCACTATTTAATGGGGACCCACTGCAACATCTTCACTGATCATAAGAGCCTTAAGTACATCTTTACTCAGGATGATCTCAACATGAGGCAGAGAAGATGGCTAGAGCTGATCAAGGATTATGACATGGAGGTACATTATCACCCAGGAAAGGCCAATGTGGTGGCAGATGCCTTGAGTCAGAAGTTGCAGTGCAATTGTATTCTGATGGATTCTCGCATAAACACCTTGTGTGATGAGTTGAGCAAGATGCAAATAGAAGTGATTCCTTCTGGTTCGTTGTCTCACATTTCTGTTGAGCCAGCTTTGCAAGACCAGATCATCAT
Organism: Zea luxurians; assembly: GCA_029449295.1. NCBI lineage: Eukaryota > Viridiplantae > Streptophyta > Magnoliopsida > Poales > Poaceae > Zea > Zea luxurians. Next base: position 68,423,051 of record JAOPSE010000009.1, on the reverse strand, counting down.
GGCCCAGCTCAGTGACAAGGGAGTGCAGATTATCAAGAAGAATCTCCATCAGAAGATTGAGAAGTATAATTGTTTCCGCCAAGATGAAAAGGGTGTGTTATGGTTCAAAAGCAGATTGGTGATTCCTAAAAACCAGGACCTCAAGAGGAAAATTTTGGATGAGGCTCATCTCTCCAAATTCTCTATGCATCCGGGAAGCACCAAAATGTACCATGATCTAAAACCTTTGTATTGGTGGACCAGAATGAAGAGGGAGATAGCCCAGTATGTATCGGAATGTGACACCTATCAGAGGGTAAAGGCAAGCCACTTGAAATCAGCTGGAGCTTTGCAACCCCTATCTATACCTTCATGGAAATGGGATGACATCAGTATGGATTTCATTGTGGGTCTGCCCAACACCTCTCGTCATCATGATTCGATTTGGGTTATTGTGGACCGACTGACGAAAGTGGCACATTTTCTTCCTGTGCACACCACTGATAAGGCTCAGAAGTATGCATAATTGTATATTGACCGGATCGTGTGTTTGCACGGACTACCTCGGACCATTGTTTCTGACCGAGGAGCCCAATTTGTTGCCAGATTTTGGGAACAACTGCAGGAGTCTTTGGGGACTAAGCTAATCAGAAGTTCAGCTTACCACCCACAGACTGATGGTCAGACAAAAAGGGTAAACCAAATTCTGGAGGACATGCTGAGAGCTTGTGCGATCGATTGTGGCAAGAACTGGGATAAGCACCTCTCCTTGGCAAGGTTTGCTTATAACAACAGTTATCAATCCAGCCTAAGGATGGCACCTTTCGAAGCTCTCTACGGAAGAAGGTGCAGGACACCACTCAATTGGTCTCAACCTGGAGAAAGAGGAGTTTTTGGACCTGACTTAGTGACTGAAGCCGAAAGGAAGGTCAAACTAATCAGGAAGAATCTAGAAGCTGCTCAGGCCAGGCAGAAGAGTTACCATGATAGGAGAAGGAAACCTCTCCCGTTCAAGGTGGGAGATTTTGTGTACCTCAAGGTATCACCCACCAAGGGAGTGCAGAGGTTTGGAATTAAAGGCAAGCTAGCCCCTCGTTACATTGGACCTTATGAGATCATCGAAGCATGTGGACCCGTGGCATATAAGTTGAAGTTACCTTCAAGGATGTCCACCATTCACAGTGTGTTCCATGTATCTCAGCTGAAGAAGTGTGTTCGATTGCCGACAGAGATCTTAGAAGAGCCAGAATTGGAGATAGAACCAGATCTATCGTACCAAGAGTACCCTTCCAAGATTCTGGATTGCAAGGAAAGATCAACGGGCTAAATCGATCAAGATGTACAAGGTCCAGTGGAGTAATCACTCAGAGGAAGAAGCTACTTGGGAAACTGAGGAATTCTTGAGATCCAACTTCCCCGATTGCCTACCTAAGGAAACTAGTACGTAATCACGCCCAACCCCTCCTCCTGCCCTTCGAATCTAAATTCTAAAGATATAATCTTAATTCAGGATAAAGTAATCACGAAACAAAATTTAAGAAGGACTTCCTTCTGAAGTTGCAAAGAGAATGACATTCGAAGAGCAGTTTGATCTAATAACAACAATAATCACCCACTTCCTATAAGTCTCACCCTTCGCTTCACCCCGGGAGGACTCTGGCCCGAATCTCAGGACGAGATTCCTTTAAGGGGGGAAGGCTGTGACACCCCAGTGTCACCTAGGGTTTCTCTTAAGATGCTAACCCAAGAACTATCATCTTATGTGAACCAACTTGAGCATGAACATCAAATTCACTTAAGAATAAATGATACACCAAGCATATACTTAAAAGTATCATATTCAAAACATATGGGTTTTTCAAAAGGTAAAATGTGCAACCCCAACAAAAACCCTAATTGAGCCCTATGAGCAAAAATTCAAGAAAAGAGTATGAAAAATTTAAAATCATGACTTGGGCCAATTATAAACATTGAAGTATATTTAATAAGTAACAATAAAGATTGAAGAAGCTTGGCCAAAATAATTCAAATAAAACCCCAAACAAGCTTCTCATGTGGGGACTCAATGGGAAATTCTGAATTTCAGACCTTGAGCCAAAGATCAAGCGTGTTCACCTTGATCCCTAACTCAAATCCTAATGACCCCATTAACAAAAACGTGCCTAACTAACCCCTCTGTCGCCTGCCAGAAGATGGCATTGGGACACCTGCCTCGGACACGTCAAACCAGAGATCTTCTCCCTGTGTGCGACAGTGAGACAAACCAGATTTCTTCCCTCTCTATCTCCTAATCCAGTCAACCAAACCTGCTAGCCTCCACACATAAACGACAAAGGGACCTGAGAGGAAGAGATCTCTCAACGGGATTATGGCCAAAATCTCCAAGATTTGGAGCCAATCCGTGCTTAAACTCGACCTCTCTCTGCGCTGCCTCGTGCTCGACGCTGTGCCAGGCGCCAGAGCGCGCACTGGCATTCGCCGCACACGCCCCGAGCGCTTGTCAGAGCCCCGCCCTCGGCCGTGCTCGCCCACGCCTATAAAGCCTCCCCAGGCGTGCCTCACTTCACCCCGCGCTCACCATCACCGGCCAGCCACCCCTCCTTAGCTCCGACGAGCTCTTTTCCGCCCGCCAGTGCCGCCAGAGCTTCGGCCACCGTGGCCAGCCCACCCCTAGTCGCCCCTAAGCCGCGCCAGTGCTTCGGTTAGCTTCTCCATAAGCCCGTGAAGCTCTCCAAGCCCTCGGACCCGGCAGAACTCCACCGAAAGCCCGAGATCACCCTCGCCGGACTTTGGTCGCCCGCCCCCGCGCGTGGACCAAGCTCTCCGGTGAGCCATTCTTCAATTTCTCGCGCGCACCCCTTCATTAATCCCTGGTGAAGCTCTCTGACCCGTTTGATTGGTCAATTTCTCCCTGGATAGGCCGGACTCCTCGCCGCCGACGAGCTCCCCCGCCTGCGCTCGCGGACCGGCCAACTCCGACCACCCCCGACGGTGACCCGCACATCGTTGTGATCCCCGAGACCTCCCCTACATCCTTGACCACTTCACCGGAGCAATCTCGTCACCGGTAAGCCCCTCCGCCCTTTCTTCCGCCGCAGGCACTGTTTTAGTTAGGAGAAGGACCTCGGGTTAGGATTGGAAGAACCCGAGGGGTTTTCTGCAATGTCAGTGTCTCATGTGAATAGTAGCCCAGGGACTGATTCGTGAGGAAGAACTTGAAACACCCGCCAAGGACCCCAGTGCAAAGTAGTTTCCCTTAATCAATTCTGTTAATCTTTTTAAATAACCTAAGAACTTAGAAAATCCATAACTTGATGAATTCTTAATCAAAAATTGTCAAACTAATTTTGCTAGACCCTGAATAATATGAGCTATCATTTAAAAATAATAAACCTTATGCTTTTTGTTCTAATTTTTAGAGTTTACAATTAAAAACAGAAACTGACCAAACCTTGTTTAATTAAGGAAAATTAGTTTTTCTTCTGTGCTGAACCTAAGAAAATTTGTAGGTATTCAAACCTCATTTAGACACTGTTTAAAAATAGTAGGAACCCCAGTACTGAAGAATATAGTGTAAATATTCATTAAAAACCATTTCTGCCCAAAACTTAGGAAAATCAGAAAAGCCTTAGAAATTAATGAACAGTGAGTGAAATTATTTTTCCTAATCTACTTAAGTAGCAAAGAACCTAGGAAAAATAAAGAGACCTTTATTCCAGATCAATTTTAAAATAAAATGTTTTATTTAGCATTATTCCAACTGGAAATCAATTATTAAAATTACAAAACCAGACCCAAAATTGATAATAAAAATCCAGTGGACTTATAACCGCTAGGAACCCACTGCAAAAATAATGAACACCCTAGCCCATCATTTTAAGTAAGGTAAATAAATATAATATGATAATGAGTCATTCTCTAAGTAAATCATGAGTAACCCATAATAATACAATAATGGGCAAATAAAATTTTGCTAAGTCAATAATAAGATAGGCCACCAGAGAAAAATGCAAACCCATTAAAAAGATGCAAAATAATACCTATTGCTAATATTTTAAAAGAAAGGCCATTTAATCCAATAAATGCATACCACCCCTTCCCTTAAGCAAAAAGATGCCAAACTTCAGAATGATTGCTCTTGCACAAAATAGAAGCTAAGAAAAATCAGAAATCTGTTGTTTGATATTTTTCAAATATAGTGGTAGTAGAAAGCACCCCTTTGGCTAGAAACTTGAGAAAACTCTAGTAAAATAATTAATAGGTAATAGTGACTAGAAATTTGTGTCAAGTCAAGTTATAGCACCTAAAAGTCAGCAAAAATAAATTTTGGAGGGTTACCTACTTTTAATTAATAGTTGTAGTTCAAAGCACCCCTTCTGCCCTAAAACTTGGTAATTTTGTCCAGAGAAAGCTATTCACTTTCTGTTGGGGGCCTTCGGCTCCCGAAGGTCCTCAAAAGCATAGTTTGATAATATTTTCCAAGTGTAATATGTGAACAGGCACCTTCGGAACAGGCACCTTCGGAGTCAGGTCGCGAATATACAAGAGCATGGTTAAGACGAAGCGTGACTAGAATGGAAAACGATCATGACGAAGGATAAGACGATCACGAAGCTATGTGCAGAAAGGCTTCGGCACAATAACAGAAAAGAGGAACCGACTTAAAGATGAAAAGCCAAATTGGACCTCGATGAATTACTGTAGTTATTAATAAATGTAAAGGGCATCAATGTAATTTTACACGGGTTGCGTCCCGTGCCTATAAATAGATGAACAGTACTCCCGTACTGTTCACGCTGACTTGGCATACGCTTTTTCGCATCACGTTTGTACCTTTACTTTACACCAATCTGAAGGTACATTTGTAATTCGTTTTTATGAATTTAATAATGGAAATATATCGATAATAATGCTGGTATTATTACTCGCACATTATATATATATAGATATAGTTACTCTGTTTAACCATTTATTAACCTAACGAAGGTCTTTTCTTTCGTAACCTTCGTCCGAGATTCATTATACCCGAAGGGATATACTGTTTCTAAGGACGAAGGAGTTCGACATTTAACACTTTTATGTTGTCTTATTCTTAATTCATAGCATTTGAGAACAAGTCCCCAACACTTTCTGATCCCCAAATTTTGAGACAGAAAATTTTACACCATTAATAAGCCACTGTAATTTTTACAGGATTTTTGGGATTTTATTAAAACAACTTGTAGTTCAAACCCACTCCAAAGACTTAAGAAGAATAAAGAAAAAGGAAGAAGGAATAAACCTCACTCCAATAAGTCCAACTTGAATTCTTGTCAAAACTCACCAAGACTTAAAAGGAATTCAGTGGAACCCCAAAGGAAATAAACCTACCACTTACCTTAGCTAAGTTTGATCCAATTTACTAAGTATACCACCCAAAGGTCTCACATAAGTAAGGTTTAACCTTGTCTAACTCAAATAGATCATACACCGTCAAAAGTTGTAAATTCTAAAGCGCATATCATATCATATCATGCATATATCTTATGCATTGCATTCATTAGATTGTAATCTTGCCGACGTAGAGTACGTGCTCATCCCCGAGCAAGGATCTGTCTAAGAGGAGGACCAGGAGCAGGCTTCCGAGGCTCCTATCGAGGATCTCCCTGCAGCCCCAGCAATTGAAGGCAAGCCCCGGTTTTATGCATAACCGTTTATATATGCTACTTTACTACACTTAATGTTTGTAGGTTTGTAATGTGCACTTAAGTGTAGGAGTTGCTTGAAACCTCTAGTTGCATGAATTTAGGATTCCTTTTTGAGATGAATACTAGTATGCTAGGTCGAGTAGCTGCTTCGCTAATCAGGATCTCGGTAGAAGTCGAGTGATTTTTCTAGCACTCGCGCGAGGTCAGGAATTGATTGTATTCATCTTGATAACGGGATCTATGTTAGTCTATGGACTTGGATCCAGGGAAGATGCCTTGACCATGAGACGGGAAAAAAGAATTAAGGATTAATGTGTGGATACCTGAGTCAAGCTTTTGAACGTACTAAGCACATGCCGGGAAAAATGGTAACCGGTAAACCTAGTACCTGAGTGAAGCCGGGCGCGGACTTTATCCCTCATGCGACCTGAGACTGGGTCTCCCATGCTAGCTATGGTGGGTACAAGTGCGGTCACTGCACGGCGGCAGCCGGGGTCAGTGGAGCATTGTATGGCAAGGCGGTGAGTCCTGGACGCGAACGGGGAATCGATGGGGACGGTTGTCATGTGTGGGGTCGGAGTACCCTGACATGCCGTGTGTTTAGGTTTACCTTGCAAGGTTAAAACTCGATTCGAATCGTCTGCTTCTCGCAGCTAATGAGACTGCTTGACCCCTTGTACTGCATCGAGTAAGAAATGAAATGAGGTTACATGAGATAACTTGTTGATTGAACTAAATGCTTGTTACCATGTATGCTTAGAAGGAGCAAACCTAGCTAAGTTAATGATGATAGAAATTGAAAAGCTAAAAATTGATTTTAGAAACAGCTAGTGCTTTTGGCAAACCAAACCCCTCAGCCAAACAGCTGCATAGTCTAGAGGTAGAGGAGTAGACTCCTCACACCGGGTAAGTCTAGCTGAGTATTAGTATACTCAGCCTTGCTTGTGGCATAATTTTTGCAGGTACCATTCAGGAAATGGTTGATGGTGTGACTTGGCCTACCACCCTGCCACCGGGTTGGACGGTCGAGTGGGATGCTGCTCCGGCAGGAGAGGAGCACGAGGAGTAGTGGGCTAGGCCTTGCCCATTACCTCATTACCAACGACATCGATTATCCGCTGCATTTTATTTCGTGAACTCTTATTTGCTACTCAAAACTCCGATCTATGTAATAATTCAGCACTTAATTTGAGGTTTCCTGTTTTATTGTATTTCTTCTGTGACTCACCTTCGAGTGAGCTTGTGGAATTTGATCCTGGTTAAGTGGCTCCATCAGACTAGATCTGAGGGACTGTCGGGTTATTCCGATTTAAGTGTGTTACGGCCCCTGAGGCGTGACTTAGGCACTTAAGCTGGAATAATTCGGGTGGTTCCGCCACAATTTTATGCAGGGTTGTTTTGTAAAACATTTTGTATTTTGCAAAGTGCATCCTCTCCCAAAGGAGCAGGAAGTTTTTCAATATTAGAACAAAATCCCCTGGACTAAACCATCTAGGTATCTCAGCAGTTTCCTACTGGTTTTCATTTCCAAAAATAGCTACTGGACTTCCCGTCCACCATAGCTCACGGCTAAACCACCGGACCTTTTAAAAACCACTTTCCTCAAACGCACCCTTTTTTTAAAACAAAACACTAATTGCCATACCACACCAGACTCGTCCATTCCTATGGACATAGACTATTCGATTAGGTTTGAAACTCTACGTAGAGGGGTACACTTTATCCACTAGTCCGACTCTGTGATCTCATGGCCAATGAGATCCGAATCCGAATCTCTTTCTTTCCTCGCACGTCCTAACCTTAACGGTTATACCGGAAGGAGTCAGGCCACCGCCATGCCCAAACCGGACAAAACATTCCCCCTCCTTATCCTCCCGGTGCTCCCCAGCCTTCATAACCCTAGGGTTTAAACCGTACGAGTTCAGATTGAGTAACTGTCTACACAGTCTCGAGTGGTTGTACTTATCATGAGTATAGGTAGTGAAGGATGACAAACCGGTCCTTATATGAGGGGACAATCCTTCTGCTCACGCCTAAACCAGCTGAGCCATCACCTTAGGCCCTCCCCTAAACCAGGGAGTCCCTGATCATCCCTACTCAAAGGTGATAAGGGTGAAAACCCTTCATCATACACATTTTGAAAAGCATTTTCTTTTGAAAACTCACACCTTTTCTCAAATCATTTGTAACAAATATGTCAAGGATTGATTGCGGCAAGCAGCTGGGTGGCCATAATAACTTGTCTCAAAATCATATCATGCATAAAATAACAGGCTGAGGGTTGTGGTTAAAAAACATAGGTAATTTATGCATCAAAGGGGATCCAGTGAGCTTGCCGTGCTTATCCGGCGAAGGGGGAAGGGGAGCTCGTGGAACTGGCTTCTAGCTCCACTGCCTGGCGTAGACTTGCAGATCTGGCCTCCACGAGACAGCACGAATGCTCCGATAACTATGCAACATGAACAAGCAAAAAACAAACCAGCAAGTATACCAACAAATATTTAGTATAGTGGTCAGAATAGCGATATATGGATGGGCAGAGTCTTGAGTAGAATCTGTGTCATGTGGTGTTGAGGTACTACTAGTGGTGGAGCGGAGGTGCTTACCAGGAGGGTGGACTGGAGGAGAAGCGACACTGTGCGTGTAGCCGGCAGAGCGGAGTAACTGAGTGGGTGGGGTGTTTGCCTTGGCTGAGGGTGTTGAGTGTGTGAAGTTCACTATTGGTGAGAATAGTGACGAAAGAATCGTCTGACTTAGCATGGACAGGAGAGTTATAGGCAGAATATGGGACAAGAGTATTTTGGGAGTTTTCTGGAATATGAACCATGCTTAAGGGATGACATGGTTGGATAGGGAATAGTTCGACAAGAATTTTAGAAACAAGAATGACTGAAATCTGAGTTTGGATGGAGGAGTTTTGGATTTTATAATCATAGGGAGAAAAAGAAAAGAAAAGAAATATTCTAGAATTTGAATATTTAGAGATATTTGAAAAATCAAAAATACAAATGTATTTTTGAGCGGGGTGCGAGGAATTATTTTTGGGCTTTTCTTGGGCAGATGTTTATGTTGGTGGAAACTGTTCCTACCTACTGTGTCACATCAGACAACAGTAAGGCGGGACCCAAATAGCTGGAATGATGTGGTATTCTGGTCCAAGTGGGCTGTGGTATCTTGGGCCAGGTTTTATAGGATTGAAGACGTATCCATACAAACATGGTTCGCCTTTCTTTTTGGAAGTCTGGCTTGAAAGAATCCCAAAGTTAACCGTGCTCAACTTGGAGAAATCTGGGATGGGTGACCAGATGGGAAGTTCCCTACTGGAAGGAAAATCACGGTCACTAGAGTTCGTATGACTGGAATATGGGTCTAGTTGGTCTTAGGTGGACTGGACATCATGACGGATGAGTAGTTGAAATTTGGGGTGATCAGATGATCGATGAATAGTAACAATGAATAGTGACAACAGAAAAGTAATTATAGGTATCATCGATGAATAGTAATAATGACGAATAGTGTCGGTGAATAGTAACGATGAATAGTAACAGTGAACAGTAATGATGAATAGTGATAGTTCGCATGAATGAACGATGAATAGTGAGGATGAACGAACGATGAACGATGAATAGGAACTATGAACGAACGATGAACGATCGAATGATCGAACAAACGAACGATCGGAATTTTGGCAGCATAACAGCAGGAAAAAGATTATTTGGACGAACGAACGGACGAACGATCGAACGATCGGACAAACGGACGAACGAACCATGAACGATCGGACGAACGAACGAACAAACTAAGAACAGGTGGACGAACGATCGAAGAACGACCGAACGATCCTTGTGCTAGTGTGTGCTTGTGTGGGAGGTGGAGTGGGAGTGGGCGTGTGTGGGGGGGGGGTGGAGTGGAGAGAGTTGCCATGAAATGGCTTGGGGTGGGATGAGAGGAGGCCCTTGCCCCTCTATTTATAGCCATGGTGGGGGGATTAGGGGGAGGGATGTGAGGATTAGTGGGAGGATGAGAGGATTAGTGGGAGATTAGCATGGATTTGTCTTATATGAGTGTAATTAGCTTGTAGAGCTCACCGTATGACACCGGAGGCATACGTATACGTATGAGCATGAGGAAAGTTATGGAGAAAATATTTGTAGGGACTTGAAAAATGATTCTGAAGGTATTTCTCAGGAAGAAAATACTTGGAGATATATCGGTGGAATATTTGGGCAGTATTTCTGAAAGAGTTTGAGGGTGATCACTGGGGAAATATTTGTAGGATATTTTTAGGAGGATTTTAGAGAGAATATAGACCACTATAATTTTATTTGTTGATATCAACTCGCAAACAAACATTTTGAAATGAAATTTGAAATTCATTTTGAATTTAGAGCGAGTTTGAGAAAATTCCAAGATTTGAATTTTTGGGATGCTACAAATCTACCCCACTTAAAAGGAATCTTGTCCTCGAGATTCGGCTTAGAAGGGTTATGGGTATAGCTTTACTTCAGCTACATATCTTCACTTTGCAACTCTTCGAGGAGATGGAACTTCAACAAGATCTGGCCTTGAGGAGCATCTGATTGTCGATTGCAACGCTAATTCTGGCTACTCAAAGATCATCTTCAGGCTTCAGCTTTCGCTTGGCAGCTAGCTTATTGAAGAAGCATTGATGCCAACACACAAACCTTTCTCTTGTGAACTCCCACGTGGATTCCTTCCTTGATTAGTCTTCTGGTGCTTCATCAACGGAACTTGGGTGACCACTTCTCATCCAGAAACTTATAAGCTTCGATGATATGGTCTTCTAGAAGTTTTCCCCCTCCCCTTCCCTTCTCTCTCTCTCCCTCCCTCTCCCTTCTTCTTCCCGTGCGCGCGCCCCTGCTCCCCGGCGCGGCGCGGCGGCCCTGCCCCTCCCCTTCCCCGCGCGGCAGCGCGCCCCGTCCCGCCCCCCCCCCCCCCCCCGCACGGCGGCGTGGCCCTGCCCCTCCCCTTCCCGCGCGGCGCGGCCCCGCCCCTCCCCTGCCCGGCGGCGCTCGCCCTGGCTCTGGCGCGGTCCGCCCCGCCCTTGCTCCCTCCCTCGCGGCGGCTCGGCCACCAGCGTGGCCCCGGCACGACCCCGGCGCGGCCCCTGGCACGGTTCGGCCCCAGCGTGGCCCGCGACCCCCAGTGTGGCCCTCTGCCCCGGCGTGGCGGCTCGGCCCCTGCGCGCGGCATCCCGGCCCCGGCGTGACTCGCGTAGCCCCGTTTACCCCCTAATGCGTTCCCGCGTGCGCAAACCCACGCGGGCGGTGATTATTTTTGGTTGCAGCTAATTTCAAACTCCGTTATTTAGCGTGCTGCGTCGCACGCTTCATCGCGCGACGAATTTGTCTAATTTCAGATTCTATTAATGTGCTGTGTCGCGCACTTCGTCGCGCGACGATTCAATTCAAGTTCGTATTTATCAATGTGTTGCGTCGCGCGCTTCGTCGTGCGACGATTCAATTTAAATTTGTGTTTATTAATGTGCTGCGTCGCGCGCTTCGTCGCTCGACGATTCTTTTAGTTTATATTCATTAAAGTGTTGTGTCGCGCGCTTCGTCGCGCGACGATCTATTTTAATTTCAGGTTGTTTAAGGTGCAATGTCGCGCGTCCAGACGCGCGACGTTCCACTTTAAACTCAGCTTTGTTGGCGTATGTCGTCGTGCGCTTCGTCGCGCGATGCTTCACGTCTCTTTATAATTAATGCAAGTGTCTCGTTGTGCGCTCGGTCGCGCGGTGAGTCGTCTACTTCTTAATTCAATCTAAATGTCGTGTCGTACGTCTCGACGTGCGACCACACCCTTTCAGTCATCTTCAATTGTTTATAATAATTAAATGTGGAACTTGACTTTACTTTATGCTAAAACGTAGTGTCCAAATTAATTCCCTTCCATTGAGCGAGTAATTTAATTCATAATCATGTAACGTGATCGTTTCTCGACTGTCTTTTTCTCTTTCTCTCTTAGCCTTAATTGCGAACCCGTGTGGAACGTCTGTTTATTTACTGCATTCTATTATATGGTGTATTGTTCTTTTGTATTAAATGTGTGGATGTATGTATGTTTGCGCTCGCATAGAGAACGATCCGGTTGAAGAGCCCAAAGAGCTCGCAGGAGAAGCCCCCTGAGCAGCAGTCGGTTGGTGGAGGCAAGTGTCCCTTGACCTATCTCTGTCCTATACATACTTTAATTCACCTCCCGCATTTCACAGTTATACCTAAGGATCGACTAGCTTTTGTTATCCATGTCCTTGTTTACCTATTTGGGTTGGATTATTATTGCTTAGTCTTATGCTATTGCTCAACTCTAATCAATGAACATGATGAGAATTATCGATGATACGCTGTTTTCCCCTCTTTTATTATGATGTTATAATTGTGACCTTCAAGGGGGCTCGAGCGGTTTCTCGAGTGCCTCTCCGTAAGGACCTGTTCGTTGGATGACCGCCCGGGAAAATAGTGCAACCATGAGGGTGGAGTGGGACGCCCTTAGCTGAGTAATTAGAGGAACCAGGGTGTAGTTCGCTTAGCCGTCGTGCCGTCAATGGGGCTCGGTGTATGCGGCTCGCTCTGCCAAGGTTGATTTGTCCCTTGGAGAGGAGTGCGGTACATTTAGGAAACCTAACGGGCGGCTACAGCCCCGGGGAATCTTTGTAAAGGCTACGTAGTGATATCCTGCTGGGTCACCTTGGTAGTGATCAATGGAGAGTCATGATCTCCGGGCAGAAAGGGAAATCACGGCTTGTGGGTAAAGTGCACAACCTCTGCAGAGTGTTTGAAAACTGATATATCAACCCAGAAAGGGAAATCACGGCTTGTGGGTAAAGTGCACGACCTCTGCAGAGTGTTTGAAAACTGATATATTAGCCGTGCTCACGGTTATGAGCGGCCAAGGGAGCTCCAGTGATTAGTGGTACTTGATCAGAGATGTTCGGATTTGCAGGTGGCAATGAGATTGATGGTTCTTAGTTTTGACTCTGGTATTGGTAAGTGGTATTCTTTCCGTTTGGAAAGTGTACGTTTGGGTTAATAACGTGGGTTAATCCTAAAACTTGGCTTTCTCTACTAGTAATAATAATCTGACCAACTAAAAGCAACTGCTTGACTTACCCCCACATAAAGCTAGTCCACTACAGCCAAACAGGATACTTGCTGAGTATGTTGATGTGTACTCACCCTTGCTCTACACACCAACCCCCCGTCCCCCCGGTTGTCCGCATTGCAACCACTGCTCATGAGAAGATGAAGCCGTGGAAGGAGACTTCCAAGAGTTCCAAGACTACGACGAGTTCTAGGTGTGGGTTAGCGGCAAACCCCCAGTCGGATGCCTGTGAAGGCCGCGTTTATCTACGTTTCGTTTTCGCACTTTGATTGTTGTAAAGACTATATGGATGTCTTAGACATATGATGTAATCGACTATTATGTCCCTTTTTAATATTATTTGAGCACTGTGTGATGATGTCCATGTTATGTAACTGCTGTGTACGTGAATTGCTGATCCTGGCACGTACATGGTTCGCATTCGGTTTGCCTTCTAAAACCGGGTGTGACATAGGTGGTATCAAAGCCGTGCTGACTGTAGGACCGCTAACCTAGAGTAGAATGGTCGTTTTAAGGATTATAGACCTCTGTCCCTGCCTTGACTTTGGCATCCCTTCAAAAGTTGGTCATATCGACCAAAACTATGTTCTACTATATATTATACCTTGCTGAAAATGGTGTTTTATTCTAATCCTTCATTTATTTATGGTTTATTACTTGCTGGTCATATTAGTTCTGTTCTCACTCTTTTGCTTGCGGTGTCTTTTGTAGATGGCTCGTCTTAGACACACTGCACGGAAGTCTGTCATCCCCTTCTTACCCTCTTGTCTCGCAGAGCGTCCGCTTCGCCGTCCCGTGGCCGGTCAGTCTAGCCATTTGGAGAGACTGCACCACCGCCTGCATGAGGAGCAGGAACGTCGACGACAGGAGCAAGAGCAGCAGGGCTCTTCTTTCTCGCTCTAGTAGGAGATAGAGTCTGTGAGGAGCTGCTCCCCCGTGCTCCCCCTGGAGGTGCCCCCTGCACCACCACTGAGCGCCCCAGTCCCTGGAGTAGATACTGGAGGAGACCCAGACGACGGAGGTGGCGACGACAGCTCGAGCCATGACATCGACTTTTCTGCTGACCAGGAGCCGAAAGGATGGGTTGCTCGACCCATCACTCGTGACGCTGCTCGCGGGTGTCACTTCCACGATGCGCTTGACACCCTGCTACGTTGGGCACTTGACCGGTGTACTTGGTCTATCGAGTATCGCTGTGTGGTCTTCCAGCACAGTCGCGGGGTCTACCTGGACCGCTGGGAGGCGACCTGCTTGGTGCGCCGTCCGGAGAACAGTCTCCGGGGTGCAAAGATCTGCTCAGAGCACTATTCCATCTCTGAGCGGGACTCAGCTGAGGCAGCCATGCAAGATGCCGCATGGCGTGCGCTTTCGCACTATTGTTCAGTGCTCGGTGGGGTAGCTGATGGTCTCAACCTGAAGTATTACCCCCGCCGTCCATCTGGCAGCACAGGAGGCGTGATTGTCTCACCTGTTGGCGAGGACAATCCTAGGTTGAGCAGCATAGTCAACCTAGCCACCGTGCTAAACACGGAGCTGGACCATGCATTAGACGAGCTGAGTAGGGCCCGTGCTGAGATCGCCCAGCTGCAGGCTGAGCGAGCGGAACGTCGTCACCTGGATGATGGTTCCCCCGCTCCCGTAGGGACTCAACACCTATACCGCTCACCTCGGCGTGGACACCAGTCTTACGGCAATCCCGACTGCAAGACCAAGATAGACTTAGAGCCATAGATCATCAGAGTCGGATCTTGTAATTAATACGAAGATATCTACATAGAAGCTATAGTCCTAGCATTAGTCTCGCTCTTAGTTAGTCTTAGTTAGACAGGGTAGTTTGCTATATCCTGTACATTTATGTTTGTCATGATGAACTATGTTTGATTTGGATCTTTGTAATGACTGTCACCAGGATGTGGGTATCCCCTGCATTTTGGTTTACCTGTTATATGTTAATGGAGTTAGCTATTTAGTTGGGAAGCCTTTTATTCCACTTTCCTCTTTATCTGAGAAGCTGTGTTGGTCTGTGTTGGAGATCAGTGAAGATGCTCATCTGCTCAGTGTTGTGGAGAATTCTATACCCTTTTCATATGCTGCAAGATCAGTTCTGATGTGTGGTTGCATTCTGCAGATGTCAGAAAACGGGCGCAGAGGAGGAAGGCGTGCTCAGCAGGAGCAGGCAGCTCAGCAGGATGAGGCACCCCAGCAGCAGCAGCTGCCGCCCCCGCCCCCGATGTCCATCGAGCAGATGTTTCTGATGCAGACTCAGGCAGTTCAAGCTATCAATCAGACTCTGGCTGCTATTCAGCAGCAGTAGCAACAGCCACCACCTCAGCCTCAGATGCCTCAGATGCCTAGAGACAAGCGTGCTGAATTCATGAGAGGTCATCCCCCAACGTTTGCCCACTTTTCTGACCCCATGGATGCTGAAGACTGGCTACGCACTGTGGAGCGGGAGTTGCCTACCGCTCAGTGCGATGACAGGGAGAAAGTCCTGTATGGTCCCCGTCTGTTGAGGGGAGCAGCCCAGTCATGGTGGGAGTCTTATCTCGCCACCCATGCCAACCCCGACACCATCACCTGGGAAGAATTCAGAGGTAGCTTTCGTCAGTACCATATTCCCTCAGGTCTGATGACAGTGAAGAAGGATGAGTTCCTGGCCCTCAAGCAAGGGTCATCGTCTGTCAGTGAGTACCGGGACAGGTTTCTGCAGTTGTCTCGCTATGCTCCTGAAGATGTCAACACCAACGCCAAGCGACAATATCGTTTCCTGAGAGGCTTGGTTGACCCTCTGCAGTATCAGCTGATGAATCATACCTTCCCGACATTCCAGCACCTGATTGACAGAGAAATCATGACAGAGAGGAAGCACAAAGAAATGGAGGATCGCAAGCGCAAAATCAGTGGACCCCAGCCTGGAAGCAGCAATCGTCCTCATTTCTCAAGCAATCAACCTCAGCAGTTCAGGCAGAACCAGCGTCCACCTCAGCAGCAGCAGTTCCAAAGGCAGTATCCTCAGCACCAGCATCAGAATCGCCAGAACAATCAGTCAGAAGGAGGTCAGTTCCAGAGGCAGAATCAGCAGGCACCTCGTCTTCCTACCCCAGCAAACCAGCAGAATAATCAAGCAGCACTAGCTCAGGTTGGAAACAGAGCATGTTTCCACTGTGGAGATCAAGGCCACTAGGTGATGCAATGTCCGAAGAAGGCAACCCAGCAGCAGTCAGGCCCCAATGCCCCAGCAAAGCAGAATGTGCCTCAGCTAGGAGTAGGCAACCGCTCTCAGCCGCGCTATAACCATGGGAGACTGAACCACTTGGAGGCTGAAGCAGTTCAGGAGACCCCCGGCATGATATAGGTATGTTTCCAGTCAACTCCCATATTGCAGAAGTGTTATTTGATACTGGAGCAACACATTCATTCATTACTGCATCATGGGTAAAAGCACATAGTCTTCCAATAACTACCATGTCAACCCCCATTCAAATTGACTCAGCCGGTGGTAGAATCCGAGCCGATAGCATTTGTTTGAATGTAAGTGTGGAAATAAGGGGGATAACATTTCCTGCTAATCTCATAGTAATGGGTACTCAGGGAATGGATGTCATCCTAGGGATGAATTGGCTAGATAAGTACCAGGCAGTTATCAGTTGTGATAAGAGGACGATCAAGTTGGTGTCCCCACTAGGAGAGGAAGTGGTGACCGAGTTAGTCCCGCCTGAGCCAAAGAAAGGAAGTTGTTATCAGATGGCCGTCGATAGCAGTGAAGCAGACCCAATTGAGAGTATCAAGGTTGTGTCCGAGTTCCCAGATGTGTTTCCAAAAGACTTACCAGGTATGCCACCAGAGCGGAAAGTTGAGTTTGCCATAGAGCTTCTTCCTAGCACCGCCCCCACCTTTAAGAGAGCTTACAGAGTATCTGGGCCAGAGTTGGTTGAACTTAAGAAGCAAATTGATGAGTTATCAGAGAAAGGTTACATCCGGCCAAGCACCTCGCCTTGGGCTGCCCCTGTCCTATTTGTGGAGAAGAAAGATGACACCAAAAGGATGAGTATCGATTATCGAGCTCTGAATGAGGTCACAATCAAGAACAAGTACCCCTTGCCCAGAATAGAAGATCTATTCGACCAGTTGAGAGGAGCCAGCGTGTTCTCCAAGATAGATCTGAGGTCAGGTTATCATCAGCTCAGGATCCGACCTTCAGACATTCCGAAGACGACATTCATTACCAAGTATGGGTTGTATGAGTTCACAGTGATGTCTTTCGGTCTAACAAATGCACCAACCTTCTTTATGAATCTGATGAATAGTGTATTCATGGATTACCATGATAAGTTTATGGTGGTATTCATCGATGATATTCTGATATATTCTCAAAGCAAAGAAGAGCATGCAGATCATTTGAGGATGGTATTGCAGAGATTGCGAGAGCACCAATTGTATGCAAAGTTGAGCAAGTGCGAGTTCTGGATCAGTGAAGTCCTGTTCTTGGGTCATATAATCAACAAAGAAGGATTGGCTGTGGATCCGAAGAAAGTGGCAGACATTCTGAACTGGAAAGCACCAACAAATGCTCGAGGAATCAAGAGCTTTATTGGAATGGCCGGATATTATTGGTGATTCATCGAAGGGTTTTCGAAGATTGCGAAACCAATGACAGCTTTGCTAGGCAACAAAGTTGAGTTCAAGTGGACCCAGAAATGTCAAGAGGCCTTTGAAGCGCTGAAAGAGAAGTTGACTACAGCGCCTGTCTTAGTCTTGCCTGATATGCACAAGCCCTTCTCGGTGTATTGCGATGCTTGTTACACGGGTTTGGGATGTGTGTTGATGCAAGAGGGAAGAGTTGTGGCTTACTCGTCCCGACAGCTGAAGGTTCATGAGAAGAATTACCCAATCCATGACCTAGAGTTGGCAGCAGTGGTTCACGCATTGAAGACATGGAGGCACTATCTGTATGGACAGAAATGTGATGTTTACACAGACCACAAGAGTCTGAAGTACATATTCACTCAGTCAGAGCTGAATATGAGGCAACGAAGATGGGTAGAGTTGATCAAAGACTATGAGTTGGAGATTCATTACCATCCAGGCAAAGCGAACGTAGTGGCAGATGCTTTGAGCAGGAAGAGTCAGGTCAATCTGATGGTCGCTCGTCCGATGCCTTATGAGTTGGCCAAAGAGTTTGACAGGTTGAGTCACGGATTTCTGAATAATTCGCGAGGAGTCACAATTGAGTTGGAACCTACCCTGGAGCGGGAAATCAAAGAAGCGCAGAAGAATGATGAGAAGATCAGTGAGATCCGGCGACTGATTCTGGAAGGCAAAGGCAAAGATTTTCGAGAAGACGCAGAAGGTGTGATATGGTTCAAAGACCGCTTGTGTGTTCCCAATGTCCAGTCTATTCGGGGGTTGATTCTCAAAGAAGCTCATGAGACAGCCTATTCGATTCACCCTAGAAGTGAGAAGATGTACCAGGATCTGAAGAAGAAATTCTGGTGGTACGGAATGAAGAGGGAAATCGCAGAGCATGTGGCGATGTGTGATAGTTGTCGGACAGAGGAACGCAGTTCACCTCTCATTTCTGGCAGCAGTTGCATGAAGCTTTGGGCACACATCTGAATTTCAGTTCAGCTTATCATCCGTAGACAGATGGTCAGACTGAAAGAACCAATCAAATCCTTGAAGACATGTTGAGAGCATGTGCGTTGCAAGATCAGTCCGGATGGGATAAAAAGCTACCTTATGCAGAATTTTCCTATAACAATAGTTATCAGGCCAGCTTGAAGATGTCACCATTTCAGGCGCTCTATGGAAGGAGTTGTAGAACTCCGTTGCAATGGGATCAGCCTAGAGAAAAGCAAGTGTTCAGGCCAGACATTTTGCTTGAAGCTGAAGAGAACATCAAGATGGTCCGAGAGAATTTGAAGATAGGCAATCAAGGCAGCGAAGCTATGCAGACACAAGAAGAAGAGAGCTGAATTTCGAGGTTGGAGATTTTGTCTATCTGAAAGTGTCACCGATCAGAGGAGTCAGAAGATTCGGAGTCAAAGGCAAGCTAGCACCCTGCTACATCGGTCCGTATCAGATTCTTGCAAAGCATGAGAAGTGGCCTATCAGCTCAGTTTGCCAGAAGGCTTGTCCGCAGTGCATGATGTCTTTCATGTGTCTCAGTTGAAGAAGTGTCTGCGTGTGCCAGAAGAGTAGTTGCCAGTGGAAGGTCTAAAGGTCCAGGAGGACTTTACCTATACAGAGAAACCAGCGCAAATCCTTGAGACTACAGACAAAGTCACCCGAAGGAAGACAATCAGAATGTGCAAAGTCAGATGGAGTCATCACTCTGAGGAAGAAGCAACCTAGGAGCGCGAAGATGATCTGATGGCTAAATACCCTGAGCTCTTTTCTAGCCAACCCTGAATCTCGAGGGCGAGATTCTTTTAAGGGGGATAGGTTTGTAATGCCCTGAATTTG
Organism: Zea luxurians; assembly: GCA_029449295.1. NCBI lineage: Eukaryota > Viridiplantae > Streptophyta > Magnoliopsida > Poales > Poaceae > Zea > Zea luxurians. The sequence continues at coordinate 68,403,798 of JAOPSE010000009.1, read as the reverse complement.
GGGGTAGAATTTTTTTCTTCTTTTCTCTCACCAAATTCGGGCGTTACGCTCTTTTCTCTTCCCGTTTCGCTCCTTCCTCCCAATTTCAAACCAGTATAGTGAAAGGTGTCCGTGTCGTGTATGAACAAAACCTAAGTTGTCATGGGTGTTGCATCATGCCGAAACACGTTTCTTTGTCTGATGCCGTGTGTTCGTCTCGTTCTGCTTCGGATTTCAATTTGCGATTTAATTCCGTTTAATGGTCGTGCGTGTCGTGGGTTTCGATCCGCGATGTGACCCAGCCCAGCCCAGCCTAGCCCGGCCCGGCCCAGCCCGGCCCACGCGCCCCCGGCGCACCACACCCCCCCATGCGCCCCTCCTCTCCCTCTCTCATTTGGATTTCCCGCGCAGTAACCACCCTCTCCGTCTTCCACCTCTCTCTCTCTCCCTCCCCGTGGTGCCCTAGGGCTTGGAGACGGCGATCACCGAGATTTGGATCCCCGGAGGTGAGTTTTTCCCCTCCCCTTCCCTTCTCTCTCTCAACCTCCCTCTCCCTTCTTCTTCCCCTGCGCGCGCCCCTGCTCCCCGGCACGGCGCGGCGGCCCTGCCCCTCCCTTTCCCCGCACGGCAGCGCGCCCTGTCCCGGCCCCCCGCGTGGCGGCACGGCCTCGCCCCTCCCCTGCCCGCACGGCGCGGCCCCGCCCCTCCCCTGCTCAGTGGCGTTGGCCCTGGCTCCGGCGCGGTCCGCCCTGCCCCTGCTCCCTCCCTCGCGGTGGCTCAGCCACCGGCGTGGCCTCGGCGCGGACCCGGCGCGGTTCGGGCCCGGCGCGGCCCCTAGCCCCCGGCGTGGCCCTCCGCCCCGACGCGGTGGCTCGGCCCCTGCGCGCGGCCCTCGGCCCCCTGCGCGCGACATCCCGGCCCTGGCGCGACTCGCGTAGCCCCGTTTACCCCCTAATGCGTTCCCGCATGCGCAAACCCACGCGCGCGGTGATTATTTTTGGTTGCAGCTAATTTCAAACTCCGTTAGTTAGCGTGCTGCGTCGCGCGCTTCGTCACGCGACGAATTTGTCTAATTTCATATTCTATTAATGTGTTGCGTCACGCGCTTCGTCGCGCGACGATTCAATTCAAGTTCGTATTTATCAATGTGTTGCATCGCGCGCTTCGTCGCGCGACGATTCAATTTAAATTTGTGTTTATTAATGTGTTGCGTCGCGCGCTTCATCATGCGACGATTCTTTTAGTTTATATTCATTAAAGTGTTGTGTCGCGCGCTTCGTCGCGCGACGATCTATTTTAATTTCAGGTTGTTTAAGGTGCGATGTCGCGCGTCCAGACACGCGATGTTCCACTTTAAACTCAGCTCTGTTGGGGCTCGGTGTATGCGGCTCGCTCTGCCAAGGTTGATTTGTCCCTTGGGGAGGAGTGCGGTACATTTAGGAAACCTAACGGGCGGCTACAGCCCCGGGGAATCTTTGTAAAGGCTACGTAGTGATATCCTACTGGGTCACCTTGGTAGTGATCAATGGAGAGTCATGATCTCCGGGCAGAAAGGGAAATCACGGCTTGTGGGTAAAGTGCACAACCTCTGCAGAGTGTTTGAAAACTGATATATCAGCCCAGAAAGGGAAATCACGGCTTGTGGGTAAAGTGCACAACCTCTGCAGAGTGTTTGAAAACTGATATATCAGCCGTGCTTGCGGTTATGAGCGGCCAAGGGAGCTCTAGTGATTAGTGGTACTTGATCAGAGATGTTCGGATTTGCAGGTGGCAATGAGATTGATGGTTCTTGGTTTTGACTCTGGTATTGGTAAGTGGTATTCTTTCCGTTTGGAAAGAGTACGTTTGGGTTAATCACGTGGGTTAATCCTAAAACTTGGTTTTCTCTACTAGTAATAATAATCTGACCAACTAAAAGCAACTGCTTGACTTACCCCCACATAAAGCTAGTCCACTACAGCCAAACAGGATACTTGCTGAGTATGTTGATGTGTACTCACCCTTGCTCTACACACCAACCCCCCTCCCCCAGGTTGTCCGCACTGCAACCACTGCTCAGGAGAAGATGAAGCCGTGGAAGGAGACTTCCAGGAGTTCCAAGACTACGACGAGTTCTAGGTGTGGGTTAGTGGCAAACCCTCAGTCGGCTGCCTGTGAAGGCCGCGTTTTTCTACGTTTCGTTTTCACACTTTGATTGTTGTAAAGACTATGTGGATGTCTCAGACATATGATGTAATCGACTATTATGTCCCTTTTTAATATTATTTGAGCACTGTGTGATGATGTCCATGTTATGTAACTGCTGTGTACGTGAATTGCTGATCCCGACACGTACATGGTTCGCATTTGGTTTGCCTTCTAAAACCGGGTGTGACAACGACTTTCTTCCTTATAGTCTTTCTCCCGTTTGCGAGGAATCTCCACAAATTGGAGTCTCTCGCCCTTACAGTGATGATCACAAAAGAAACACAAAAGTAAGGGAGGGAAAAGCAACACACACAAGATTCAATCCGCAGCACACACACGCACACAAGTGAAGACTTGAGCTCAAATGACAACACGGGGAGTTCACAACTCGAATGGAGCTCAAATCACTAACACGACGAATCAAATGCGTGGGAGCGGAGTCTGGATGTCTTAGTATGCTTAGAGAATGCTTGGGTATCTCCTCCATGTGCCTAGGGGTCCCTTTTATAGTCCCAAGGCAGCTAGGAGCCATTGGAGATCAACATGGAAGGTTATCCTTGCCTTCTGTCGAGTGGTGCACCGGACAGTCCGGTGCGCCACCGGACAACCACTGTAGCTTGTCCGGTGCATGATTTCCTTCCAAATCAGGCAAAGACGACCATTGCTCCCGCGGGTCAGATGGCACACCGGACAGTCCGGTGCACTCAACCGACCGTTGGAGCAGCCATGTTAATCGTGCGGACTATCATTGGCGCGGGCGCCGTTGGCTCACCGGACAGTCCAGTGAATTATAGCCACGTCGCCTCATTCCTTTTCCCGAGAGCAACGAGTTCGCCGTGGATGACTCACCGGACAGTCCGGTGAATTATAGCCGTACGACTCCGTCGATTCTCAAGAGAAGCTAGTTCACTGGAGACCAGCCTGGGGCACCGGACACTGTCCGGTGCACCACCGGATAGTCTGGTGTGCCAGGCCCGAGTAGATACTTGTCTGTTTACAGCCAAGTCTTTTCTGATGCTTTTTCTTCTTTTGTTGGCCCTGTTTCTAGCACTTAGACAAACACATTAGTACACAAAATAATATACTAAGTCTAGAACCATACCTTACACTTTGATTTGCACTCTCCACACATTTTGCACATAGGTACTAAAATAATGTGTTGGGCATCTAATCATCAAAATACTTATAGAAATTGCCCAAGGGCACATTTCCCTTTCAGCCATGCTTCGGGAAAGCAACTGACACAGAGGCAAGTTGTCGAGGCCGAACATTACACCAAGGAACTGAAATATCCTCGAGGGTCCTTGGTGTACGAAGGTGATGAAGAAAACAACTTTCTATATTGTCTTCCTGACAGCAAGGAAATTGATGTCTCTCGAGAGATGATGGACAAGATGGGTTATCCGAAGTTTGAGATTGGGCTATCCTGAATGCTGAAGGACCATCTGGCAGACAACTTAGCCTACAATAGTCTGAAGGTTTGTGCTTACTATCCCTCTCAATCTTTTGGTAATCATTTTCAAGTATATTATTTGCTCGTATTAATAAATATTTCTTTTATTATTAAGGTCTTATTTTAAGCAAAGTTTTAAAAGTCCCAAAAAGATTGCGAAGATGAGAGCACAAAAATAGCCTTCGAGAATTTGAGCTTGAAAATTATAACTCTTTGGAATGAGGCACTTGAAAAAGATAAAATTCTGCTTTCTTTGGTTGAAAGATTAAAGGCAAGCGAAGCTAGCTTGGCCAAATTCTCCGAAGTGAACCAAAAAATTCTGAAATTTGATAAAGAAAAAGAAGCAGATGCAAAGCATATAGCTGATCTGGAATATGCCTTGTCTATTCAAGTTGGATTGCACAGATCCGAAGTAGCAGGATTGGAAAAAAACTCGATGAAGTTACTAAAAATTTCAACGTGGAGTAATCAAAACGTGAGATGTCCGACACTGAGCGGATGAGGGTTCAGAAGAATGTTGAAGAGCTTCAGCACACGAAGGAGGAATGCTATAATATTGCCTTATAGTGCTCAGACAAATTAAACAAATGCTTTTACTAGTGTTGGCGCGTTCTCGGCTGAGCGAAATTTCATTCGTTGTGACCCGTAGGGTGTGCTCAAATGTATAAAGGGCGAGGTCAAAGCATTCGATGAAGTTCTCTCTGGCAGGGAGGATGTTTATGCCTACGTAGGCGCTCGGGGAGCTGTATCTTTACTTGAAAAAGCTGGTTGTGACCATGCAAAAGCTGTAATTTAGTCAGACTTCTCAGTTTTAGCGACTGACATCAAGGAGTCGTCAGCCAAAGCTACTGCCCTTAGTTCTATTCTGAAGTGTGGATGAATGGTGATCGAGAGATGGCAGATGAAGCCATTAGGCGAAATGAAGAAGAGTCTCATCTTGCCTCAGAAGAAGCAAGAAAAGCTGAGGAGGCCGCTGAGCGCGATACACGTATAGGTACGTTTGTCTTATTTTAGCCTTGTAAGTATATAGGCTTCATATCTGACAAAAGCTTATATTTTGGTGTAGCTGAACTATCTCCTCCTCCAGAGCCATACAACCCTAACGACGATCCAGCCCCGAAGGGTACTCTCCATGAAATTAGAATAGTGAATGCAACAATTGTTGAAGGTGTAAATAGACTTCTAAGCGAAGCTGCTGAGAGGGTCCTGAAGGAGGATAATTAGACTATGCATAAAAACATTTACATAATTTTGTATGCTATTTTTTGATGTAATAAACAATTGCAAGCTTTGTATCTCATGATGTAATATATTTCTTTATGTAGTGTGAAAATGCCATACATACCATTTTTGAGTCAAAGGCGAATAAACACCTTCCCTTCTTTTCACGCTTCATAAAGAAAAATCCCTTTTTCGCTGAAGTGGCATTATCAAACTCGAAGGTCTTGCATAAGAAATATCATTGCCGAAGTAACAATATTAGTCCCATAGTCCTTGTTGTAGGTCTTTTGTGAGGAATTCTTTACCGTTTGATAGCAACAAGTAAAGTTGCAGCATCCTTTCATAATTCTTTGTCAAAGAGACGCTCAACGTCGTAGGTTAACCATTGTTGACGAAGGAGCAATTTCCCTTCTTTTCCACTGCTTTGAATGATGCAAGATGATGAATGATGCAGTGTTATGATGCAGGATGATGCGATGATATGATGCAACAAAAATAAAAGACACTTCATAATAGTAAGACTCTTCATCCCTTAGGAACGACTTTGACATCTCTTCACCTATTACTTAAGTGGCAATTTTAGCTTTGCATCCCCGTAGGAACGACTTTGGAGCTAAGCTCTTCTTCCCCTTAGGAATGACTTTGGAGCTTCTTCACCTTTTACTTAGGTGGTATTTTAGCTCTGCATCCCCGTAGAAACGACTTTGGAGCTTCTTCACCTTTTATTTAGGTGGTATTTTAGCTCTGCATCCCTGTAGGAATGACTTTGGAGCCTTTTCACTCTTACTGTTACACTTGATGGTGTGATCACAGATTTATTACAACATGGCGAAGGTTATACCTTCTCAAAATTTCCTCTGAAGCAAGAACATGAAATCGAGAGATGGAAATTACAATAGGTGTATATGGAAACTTTTAACCTAGCCCCTCTGTGGCTTCAGTAAATATGACTCGACTCTGGAATAGTGCTATCAACTGTCTGAGCTTCGAAATCTTCTCTTACATCACATTGTTGCTGAATTTGACGCTACCCTTTAGGTTGTTGGTTGTGGGACAAAATTGGAGCCATGACCAATGGTTGTGGCAAGGCCCAAGCAGTTGGAGAGTGGCTTGCTGAAGCTACTGAAACTGTGGGATGTAAAAATGGTTGTTGATTGCCCACATACTCTAGAATGTATGGGGAATAAGACGAAGCAGTATGCATGACTTGTTTCGGCTGATTTTGTCGTGCGTCGGCCTTAGCTATCTCCTTTTGCTTCTGTATTGTAACTTGGCAGGTCCTAGTTGTGTGCCCCTTATCCTCTCCGCAGAACAAACTGAAAGCTCTCTTGTGGGTTTTGGTGGTTGGATGACAACTCAATTAAAGGACTAACAAGTGGGCTAAGTGTTGAACAGGTGCTTAATGTAAAGCTAACAGGGTTCAACACAAGTGAACAAGTGTGATGTCCAAGGACTAGATTAAGGATAGATAATGGACATCACAAGTAATATGGACATTGCATAAAGTGAGACTCGGGTGCGTAGCTCGGAGACAACTGATCAAGCCAAGGATGGAGGCAAGAAGAGCTTCAAGGTACCAAGTGCACGGGAGAAGGTCAAAAAGGCTAAGGAACCCAAAGCCAAGGGTGAAGAAGAAGACTTGCAAAGTCAAGGGTGATCGAGTTGAGAAGAGCTATGTCACATCAAGGATCACTACATAAGGACGTGACTTACAACCAATGAGGAAACATCTATAGTTATGTGGTGTAAGTCATAAGGCTCAAGATCAAGCTCTAAGAAGGAGAACAAATGTCAAAATCAGAACTGGAAGCAGCCCAAAAGAGCTAAGTGCACTTTGACCTTTAGTTCGGGTTGTTCCTATGTTTGGAGATATTCTATGTGCATGACCTTTGCAGGATGTTGGAGCTCAGAAATGATAATCTAGATCTAGTCAAGCTGACTTGATGATTTATGAGTCCAACATCAATCTTAAGCATGTCAAGTGCTAGAGAAGTGAAAATCCAAGAGAATGTATGTTTCTAGACTTAGTACATTGGTTTTTGTGTACTAACATATTTGTCTAAGTACTAGAAACAGAGAGAAGAAGAAAAGAAGAGAAAATTCAAAAAGAGAAAGACTTGGCTGGTGCAGCCATGACTATACGCAGTCTGGGTGCACCGGACTGTCCGGTGGTGCACCGGACAATGTCCGATGCGCCAGGCTGGCGTCTGGTCAACTGGCTGCTCTCGGGTCTCGACGGAGGCGTACGACTATAAATCACCGGACTGTCCAGTGGTGCACCGGACAGTGTCCGGTGAGTCGGCTGCGGCGAAGTCACCGCTCTCGGGAACCAACTCAATAGCGTACGGCTATAATTCACCGGACTGTGCGGTGATGCACCGGACTGTCCGGTGAGCCAACGGTCGGGCACACCAACGGTCGGCCGCGCAATCCGTGCGTGACGCGTGGCCGAGCCAACGGTCAGATGGGGGCACCAGACTGTCCGGTGTGCACCGGACAGTGTCTGGTGCGCCAACGGCTCCTAGTCTGCAACGGTCGACTGCGCCAAGTTTGGAAGGAGATCCGCACCGGACCGTGAATAGTGGATGTCCGGTGGTGCACCGGACTGTCCGGTGCGCCACCCGACAGAAGGCAAGATTTGCCTTCCTGGATTGCTTCCAACGGCTCCTAGGCCCCTTGGGCCTATAAAAGGGACCTCTAGGCACCTCAAACATGAAGAGAAGTGCAGCCAACAAGTGTAGACATCACTCGGATCAATTCTCTCTCTCTCTCTCTCTTGTATATCTCTCTAGTTTGTGTAGAGGCAAAGATATAAGCCTTGAGAGAGTGGACAGGTGCTGCTAAGGGCTAGAGCAAGGTCTTGAGCATATCGTTACTCTGCCGGAGTGCTGCCAAGAAGATTGTAAGCAGCCGCGGTTTCGTTGTAACCATCTCAACATAGTGGAAGGCTCTACGTGTCAGATTGACAGATTTGAGCAAACGAAGGAAGGAGTTGAAATAGACTCCAAGCCCAGGTGTGGCTAAGTCCAACGAGGACTAGGCAAGCATTTCAGGCTTGGCCGAACCTCGGGATAAATTCCTGTGTCCATGTGCTCTGCTCTGTGTTGTGTGCTGATTCCCTGTCTTATTCAGTTCTTACATCTGCACTTCACTGCTTACTTGTGGTACTAGCTTTCTTTGAAGTGCAGGATATTCTTAAGACAGGAATTTCTATTCCGCTGCAACCTACTCGAAGGGTCTTCTCATTCCACTGCGTTCTAGTCTTCGAGTAGAGTAAGAATTTAAGTTTTCCAGTGATAATTTTTATTCGCCTATTCACCCCCCTCTAGGCGACATCCAGATCCTGTTCCCGGGCAAAGGGAACTTTCAATTGGTATCGGAGCTAGGCCTCTCCAGTGTGGGCTTAGCCGTCCGGAGATGATGATGTCGTCACAAGAGGTAACTATAGAACTTCTTCTAGGCGATGGCTCTAATTATAAATGTTGGTCTGTCTCTATTTATAATGCCTTCATGAGTGTTGATCCTGATTTAAGACAAATCTTTAGTAGAAGTATTTTTCCCTCTGATATTAGTAAAAATCCCTCTAATGCTAAACTAAGATGTTTTTCTCTCAATCATCGTGCTTGCAACATCTTAGTTGACTCTCTTTCTAGAAGTGCTTATTTTGCCATCATGAGTAGTGATAGTGATTTATTTGTTGATGCTCATGATTTATGGAATAAAATTAAAGTAAAATATTATGTGGCAAATTGTGATGCTCCTACTCCCTATATTGCTTGTGATACTAACCCTTCAAAGGGAGAAGAAAAGCGTTGGCCACCAAACGATGAATCTACCTCACCGAAAGGTTTGTCTTCCACTAGTTATAAATGTCTTATTGCTAACGATGATAGTGGAGACGAAAGCAATGATGAGGAGTCTACATCATCACAAGGTACATTTCCCTATATTGCTTCCACTGACAATAGTGACAGGGAAAATGAGATCGACGATGTAGAAAAAGAGGAGATTCGTCGTTTCTACATCCATCTCAACAAAGAGGACAAAGCGCTCTTGGTTAAGCTGTTGAGAAGGAATAAGGAACAAGGCGAGACACTTCTCAGGCTACAGGAGACACTCATCAAAACAAACAACAGCATGGAGAAGATGACCAAAGAACATGAGGAGCTAAAGTGCTCTCATAATGATTTGGTCCAACGGTATGATTCAATTTTAATTGAGCAAAGAAATAATGATGATACTTTATCTTGTGTTGCTCAACTTAAAACTGAAAATTCCATGCTTAGGAGTCAAGTAGAGATGATAAATCTAGAAAAACTTGCTTTAAATAAAAATATGATATGTTGTCAAACTCTCATAGTGAATTGGTTGATGACCATATCATGCTCAATATTGCTCATGAGGTTGTTTTTGCGAACTTAAATTCATATGAACCTCATTCTTGCAAGTGTACGCATTCAAATTGTATATCACCATTTTCTAACCCCCGCTCCTCAAAAGAAAGCCAATCCTTGATTGAGCAACAAGTTGTAGGGTCTAAAAGAAAATTGCTTGGGAACAAGAAATAAAGACAACTAAGGAGAAGACGCCATGCTCGACTTCCTCAAGATATCTACAAACACGTGGTGAAGAAACATGAGGAAGGAGAAACCGCAGCAAGGGTCAACCTCCTTGAGAAAGATGTTCCTAAAGCAATAAGTGAAGAAATCAACATGAGACAAGAGAAAGGTAACGATTTAATTAGTCATGTTGTTTACACTAATAATCTCTCTATGTCATCCAAAAGTAAAAAGAGAAGAGGAAAAAGGAGATGCTTCAAGTGCAAAGCATTAGGCCACCTCATCGCGTCTTGTCCGTACAACGACAAGGATGAAGGGGCAATGAGATGTTTTGGATGCAACAACAAGGACCACATGATCACTTCATGTCCGGTCTGAAGAATCAAAGATGTGTATTCTCCAAGATGACTCTCACCAAGGAAAATGACAAACAACAAGCGTCATGTCAGGTTGAGCGACGCTTCTGCTACAAGTGTGGTGAGCAGGGTCATCTATCCAAGGTATGTAATAAAAGTAAGGTTCCTAAGCAAGTAAATTTGTCTCAATCTCATTCGCTTAGGAAACCCAAATCATACACTTGTGCTAGATCTATAACGATATCACCTAGAACTAGCATAAAGGCTATTTGGGTACCAAAGGCACTTTTAGTTGAACATCATGGACCCATCCCGAGATGGGTACCAAACTTCGTCAACTAAACCATGCAGGTGCCTCGAGATGGAATGGAGACCCTAGGAGAGCTTAAAATGGTTATTTCAAACTCTATGCTTAAGCTGTTAATCTTTATTGTCTAATTATTAACTCAAGGTTTGATTAGTGTGCAATATTAATCCCATGTTCATCTCGAGTTAAATAAGTTGTAGAAGTCCTTAATCATTATTGGTGAATCAAGCAAAGGACGTTGATGAGAATCTGCATCTGGCTCTCCAAAGGACGGTACCTGTGTTTCTTAAGTGCATTATTAGCATTGCTCTTAAGATGGATTATCGTGCTATCTATCCTTGGAGTAGTTGTGCTTTTTAGATTACTTGTGTTGAATTTCTATCAAATAATGATCCATGATTTCCAAGTGCATAATCATGTTTGCTTAATCATGACTGGGTGCTCTATAGGATATATCTTTTGAATCATTCAATGGGTAGCTTTTCATTTGATATATCCACCATGATTAACTCTCTTGGTGTATATGGACAAACATGTATCTTTTTGTAAGTCATGCTATGTGATGTTTAATGATTAACCTAAGTGCAAGCATGATAGCTGTTGTTTAGTCCATGTTCACATAAGTACTTGGTATTGGCACTCTATGTATAACAATGGTATGCGCCTTCAATGCACCCTCTTGAGCTATGAGGTGCATGAGCAAAAGGAGTCCTCATTTGGCGACAACCGGTACTCTCATGGCCATCCAAATAAAAGGCAAAGGTATGGAGAATGGAACTATGCAATTTCATTAAATATCTTGGAGTTCCATTGATTATGATCACAGCTATGTTCTTGCAATTGCCTTTGAATTGATAGTTTCTTGACATATGTGCTCTCCACTTTAAAATAGTGTTTTCCTTGGTGTACCTAAGAATTTTTTTTTCTTATTCTTGATGTGAGTAGACATTGTGATTGATATGCATGATCTTGTCATTTTTCAATTGGTATATGTGTTGCAATGATCATCATGTGTGAAGCGTGCCTAGGTTGTTCTTAAAATGTTATATATCTTGAGGCATGCACTGTTTCCATTAGTCATAAAGTGTATTATATCATCTATTCAATTGGTATCTTTTTGTGATGCAATTGAGATATTATGCCTAGACCAAGGTATGCTGTGATCCCCTCTAGTTCTGAGGACGCTAGAATGTGTAAAGTGCAAGTCATTCAAATACTTGATGCACAACTTAAGGGGGAGCACACATAACTTGTGTCTTTTGAGACTAACTATTTCTTGAGTGATCCTATATAGTCTCAAGGTGGAAAAGGGAAAATGAGCAAGAAGTGGAGCAATCAGGACTTGGGTACCTCCACAAGTCGAGCAATTGGTATCTTAAGTTCAACAAGAAAAGGTTAGGATAAAGGATGAGGCACAAGTGTGGAGAAGCTCCCTAGAGATTAAACTTTCAAGATGGAAAGTACACCACAACATGGTAAAGGTACAAAAGGAAGTATTGATCTTTTGCGTATATGTATCTTAACTTTCCTCCAAATGCTTGTGTTGCATATGTTCAATGTCTAAGGGGGAGTAATGTTAGTGTGTTAAAATTTACCTGCTCAATACCCTGCTGTCCCTTGACATCATTCTATGTTCTTGCTTGAATATGGTTTTGGTGTTTGATGTCAAAGGGGGAGAATTTGTGCATTAAAGCTCATCTCAACCTGAGAGGAAAGCTTATCCAAAAAGGGGTTTCCTTGATCTTAAGGAAGGATGTGTTAGTTTGGGATATGTTAGTTTATGTTATTGATAATTCTTATCATATGCTTCTTGTTGTATTATATGTGTTGCATCATATGGTGATGATGCGAAACTAGTGCTTTCGCTGATATGAATTAATTGGCATCTACTGTGTTTAATTCTGTAATAGATGTTCATGTGGGTAATGGTGGTTAATGGTGCTTTAAAATTGCTTTAAATTAGTTTAAATTGGTATCTTAATGGTGAATAGTGGTAGGTTGATATTCCTGTGGTATATCCACTCAATTGGTTGATGTTGATTCTGTGCATTTGAGTGTTATACGCATCATGGTTTGATCCTTGACACAATGCATCCCACTGGTGCTAAGGTGTAGCAATGCTTCGATTTAGCCTAAGTATGTGCATTTTGGCATTTAAGGCCAAAGTTAAGACTTTAATGTAAGCACATATTTAGGGGGAGCATTCTACAAACTTAGAGTTCAAAATTTGTGCTTTAAATTTCACTCTTATGTAAGCTTTAATTGTGTTGCCATCAATCACCAAAAAGGGGGAGATTGAAAGCTCTCTTGTGGGTTTTGGTGGTTGGATGACAACTCAATTAAAGGACTAACAAGTGGGCTAAGTGTTGAACAGGTGCTTAATGTAAAGCTAACAGGGTTCAACACAAGTGAACAAGTGTGATGTCCAACGACTAGATTAAGGATAGATAATGGACATCACAAGTAATATAGACATTGCATAAAGTGAGACTCGGGTGCGTAGCTCGAAGACAACTGATCAAGCCAAGGATGGAGGCAAGAAGAGCTTCGAGGTACCAAGTGCACGGGAGAAGGTCAAAAAGGCTAAGGAACCCAAAGCCAAGGGTGAAGAAGAAGACTTGCAAAGTCAAGGGTGATCGAGTTGAGAAGAGCTATGTCACATCAAGGATCACTACATAAGGACGTGACTTACAACCAATGAGGAAACATCTATAGTTATGTGGTGTAAGTCATAAGGCTCAAGATCAAGCTCTAAGAAGGAGAACAAAGTCACTAGAAGGAGAACAAATGTCAAAATCAGAACTGGAAGCAGCCCAAAAGAGCTAAGTGCACTTTGACCTTTAGTTCGGGTTGTTCCTATGTTTGGAGATATTCTATGTGACCTTTGCAGGATGTTGGAGCTCAGAAATGATAATCTAGATCTAGTCAAGCTGACTTGATGATTTATGAGTCCAACATCAATCTTAAGCATGTCAAGTGCTAGAGAAGTGAAAATCCAAGAGAAGGTATGTTTCTAGACTTAGTACATTGGTTTTTGTGTACTAACATATTTGTCTAAGTATTAGAAACAGAGAGAAGAAGAAAAGAAGAGAAAATACAAAAGGAGAAAGACTTGGCTGGTGCAGCCATGACTATACGCAGTCTGGGTGCACCGGACTGTGCGGTGGTGCACCGAACTGTCCGGTGGTGCACCAGACAGTGTCCGGTGCGCCAGGCTGACGTCTGGTCAACTGGCTGCTCTCGGGTCTCGACGGAGGCGTACGGCTATAAATCACCGGACTATCCGGTGGTGCACCGGACAGTGTCCGGTGAGTCGGCTGCGGCGAAGTCGCCGCTCTCGGGAACCAAGTCAACAGCGTATGGCTATAATTCACCGGACTGTCCGGTGATGCACCGGACTGTCCGGTGAGCCAATGGTCGGGCGCGCCAACGGTCGGCCGCGCAATCCGCGCGTGACGCGTGGCCGAGCCAACGGTCAGATGGGGGCACCGGACTGTCCGGTGTGCACCGGACAGTGTCCGGTGCGCCAACGGCTCCTAGTCTGCAACGGTCGACTGCGCCAAGTTTGGAAGGAGATCCGCATCGGACCGTGAATAGTGGATGTCCGGTGGTGCACCGGACTGTCCGGTGCGCCACCCGACAGAAGGCAAGATTTGCCTTCCTGGATTGCTTCCAACGGCTCCTAGGCCCCTTGGGCCTATAAAAGGGACCTCTAGGCACCTCAAACATGAAGAGAAGTGCAGCCAACAAGTGTAAACATCACTCGGATCAATTCTCTCTCTCCCTCTCGTGTATATCTCTCTAGTTTGTGTAGAGGCAAAGATATAAGCCTTGAGAGAGTGGAGAGGTGCTGCTAAGGGCTAGAGCAAGGTCTTGAGCATATCGTTACTTTGCCGGAGTGCTGCCAAGAAGATTGTAAGCAGCCGCGGTTTCGTTGTGACCATGTCAACATAGTGGAAGGCTCTACCTGTTAGATTGACAGATTTGAGCAAACGGAGGAAGGAGTTGAAATAGACTCTAAGCCCAGGTGTGGCTAACTCCAACGAGGACTAGGCAAGCATTTCAAGCTTGGCCGAACCTCGGGATAAATTCCTGTGTCCACATGCTCTGCTCTGTGTTGTGTGCTGATTCCCTGTCTTATTCAGTTCTTACATCTGCACTTCACTGCTTACTTGTGGTACTAGCTTTCTTTGAAGTGCAGGATATTCTTAAGACAGGAATTTCTATTCCGCTGCAACCTACTCGAAGGGTCTTCTCATTCCACTGCATTCTAGTCTTCGAGTAGAGTAAGAATTTAAGTTTTCCAGTGATAATTTTTATTCGCCTATTCACCCCCCCTCTAGGCGACATCTAGATCATGTTCCCGGGCAAAGGGAACTTTCACAAACAGAACAACCTTCTTGGTTGTGAGTTGAATCTTCCTCCGAAGCTTCGTCCTCCTCTGCCTCTTGGGGCAGGTGGTCTGAAGGAGCTTTGTTGCGTCCTAGTTGACTAGGAGCTATGTTGATGTCCTTGGGTGTGATTTCCTCTATCTTCGCTTTGGCTTGGATTGTGTATCATCCTGACATGCCTTAGGTGGAGTCTTCCGCCGAAACCCCTGGTCATCTCAGAATATATGTGGGCTTCTTCCCTTCTTTGTCGAAAATCATTGTCGGCTCTGATGTGCTCGTCCATCTTCTGTAGAAGCTTCTCCAGGGTTTGTGTAGGCTTCATGGCGAAATACTGCGATGTTGGTCCTGGACGAAGTCCCTTGATCATGGCTTCAATAACAATCTCATTTGGCACTATTGGCGCCTGAGCTCTAAGACGTAGAAACCTTTGGACATATGCCTAGAAATACTCCTGGTGGTCCTGTGTGCATTGGAATAGGGCTTGAGCAGTCACTGGCTTTGTCTAAAAGCCTTGGAAGCTGGTGACTAGCATATCCTTCAACTTCTGCCATGATGTGATTGTTCTAGGTCAAAGAGAATACCAGGTTTGAGCAACACTCCTAACTGCCATGACGAAGCATTTCGCCATGACAGCAGTGTTGCCACCATACGATGATATGGTTGCTTCGTAACTCATAAACTGCTTCGAGTCCGAATGCACGTCATACATGGGAAGGTGTGGTGGTTTGTACGAAGGTGGCCATGGGGTAGCCTGAAATTTTGTAGCTAAGGGAGAAGCATCATCAAAAGCAATCTAGTCATGATGAAAATCATCATACCAAACATCATCATAGCATGGGCTTTCCTGATGAAGCTCTCTCTGCTGTGGCTTATGCCCTTCCTCGTTGTCTTATGTGATGTGACACATCTCTTCGGCTGCTTCATCAATCTTCTTCTGGAGTTCAGCTTGCCGAATCATCTTCTCCCTTCTTCTCTCCATTTGTTGGTGTATAGCTTCTAGATCTATGATTTCGTGGTCCAACTCTTCTTCCTGTGGTGTTGCGCTAATGTGTAATACCTAATTTGTAAAGGTAATAAAAGAGGAGAAAAGTTATTTTCCAATATTTTATGTGTATGAATGAACCTACTTATCATCACATGTGAACACCATATTCAAAAAAAATATAATAGTTCATAAAAGACTTATCACAAAAAAATGTGCATCATGTCAGTTCTTTATTTTGCGTGCATTATGTGGCAATATAAAAGTAATGTGACAAGAAAATATTAAAGTCCAAAAAAGGGAATTTAGAACCTAAAAGAAATTCTTGAAGCTAGAAAAGAGAAGGAAATAAATATTGTGAGGATAAAATAAGTAAATAAAAATATATTATTCCAACATTAGAGTGTGAATATGTAAAATGGACTCAAAGGTGAAACTCACATTCAAATTCATACTTGATTCAAAATAATTATAAAAGAAAACAGAAAATAAAATAAAAAAAGAAGAAGAACTTACTGGGCTTCAGTGTTTCATTCCGGCCCACCAGGAAATGTCTTCTTTCCGCGCACATCGGCCCAATTCCGCTTTTCCACCGCGTGGCCCAGGGTCCTCACGCGCCGCTGACACTTACCACCGGGGCCACAGGTCAGCTAGCCTGGCGCGCGTGTTTCTTTTCGGTGTGACACTGGCAGCTTGGGGCCACCGGGTCGGACCTCGCCAACTACTCGCGCAACAGCTATGGCGATAATTTTGGGCAGAACGCCGCACATCGCTGGGTCTCAACGACTCACCGTGAAACCTACGGAGATCTATCGGCCGGGTCCTTGGGATATTTATTCAACGCGGTGCCCCTTCCTAGCGCACCTTGAATCATCAGCTGCTCCGTCCTGCTTGCCGTCACCACCAACAGTGAAGGAGAGAGTGTGGGGAAGCAAGAAGGCTGTGAGGCGCCGTCAGGGGAGGGGAAATCCCATAGCTACGCCGGGGATCTGAGTCGCCCTGGTCTTGGTGTTCGCGGACGCGTGGCGGGAACCACAGGAGTAACTCCGTCGCGGCTCGGCACCGCCGTGGGAAAACACCTCGTCTCAACTCCGGTGAGTGTCTTCCAATTGACCGGTTGCGTTCTAGGGTTAGTTAGCGCTAGAACTCGTGTGGCGCTGTGCACCTGGGCGCCACTGGCGCGAGCCACCGGCGTGTTCCCCAGGATGCGCTGGACTGCTGTGATGCGTGCTAGTGTCAGGCGCTGGCCGGAGATAGAAGGCGCTCGGGCGTAATGTTCCATCGGGGAAGAAGAGGCTATAGCCTTTGATCCGGCCCTGAACGGTTAGGATTAGAGGTATGTTGTGGGAGCCATGGACCGTAGGATTTTAAGCGAAGGGTTTAGATCAGTTTGGCTTATTCCCTTCGCTCGATTAAATCGTACCCGTCGATGCGAGATCCGGTGGCGCGGAGTGGATCTACGAGTCGTTAAATCTGAACCGTAGAATTCTAATCATGTGATTCCTATCGGATACCGATTCGTTGCTGGGCCGATCTAATCGTGGTCGTAGATTTATAATCCGATGGCTGTGAGCGCGTAATACCTGTTCGCTCTGGCAGTTTTACATATGAAACCTTCTAGAAAGGTGAAATCAACCCGCCATCCGCGCGGGATTGAGCCCGAGTCTTCAGAAAAATTTTGCTAAGGCCCTTGCCTTCGTCTGAAATAGTGTGCCCAGTCCAGAGATCGTTTAATTTGAATAAATGAAATAGAAAATGGATTTTTAATATGAAAATAACTACTAGAACTTCAATAATTCATAGAAAATTCATACTAACTCCAAATTAATCCATTCCAGTTCCTAAAATTTTGTAATTCTATTGTATATCACTTAGAGCTTCTGTTTTATCATAACAACAGTAAGAAAATTAATCTCACACTTAATCTTATTTAAAACACATAAAACCTTTGAAAATTCATAACTTAAAATCTATAACTCCAAAAATTATGATTCCTGTTCCTAGAATTTTATTTTAATATGAAGATTATTACTGTGTATTTTGTTTACATGCTTGGTGTGATGTTAATTTTTCCCTGCATATTGTGCTTGTTTGTATTGTGGCGAGTAGAAGAGCCCGTGACCGAGGATCCTGGTGAGCAGCAGGTTGAAGTAGCTGAGCAGGAGCTCATTGAAGGCAAGTTGTGCCCTTGACCACTTTTTACCTAATAATGTTCTTTAATGTCACTTATTCATGCATAGGTTAATTTTGATGGGACCCAATAGGTCACCCTAGATTGTTTATCTCATTACCTTGTTTACCCCTGAATCACTTGGGTAGTTTGCTATTGCTTTATATGGTTTTGGGATAATCATTTATTACCTCTATGTTCCAATTCTTTTTGTTATTCTATTTATGTTCATGTTGAGATCACTAATGTTAATTGGAACATAGAGCTTAACTTGAGTAACACGTGCCACCACAAGGGTTTAATGGGACGCCCTTGGCTGACTAATTAGGAAAGCTAGTGGAAGACTACCTTACCCGAAAGGGGCAAGGGCAGTAGGGGAGTGGTCAGTGTAGGGAGGTCCTTGGTTGATTTTGCTGCGATGGCGGTCAGCCAAGAACCCTGCATTGGAACTTCCTATAAACTGTAGCGGGTTTTCGGAAGCTAGTGGAACTTTGTAAAGGCCTCGTAGTGTTGCCCTGCCGCGCTTCCTAGGTAGAGGTGTATGGGAGTCGCGACCCCTTGGCAAATGGGTAACATGACTTGTGGGTAAAGGGTACAACCTCTGCAGAGTGTAAAACTGGTATACTGAAAGCTCTCTTGTGAGTTTTGGTGTTTGGATGACAACTCAATTAAAGGACTAACAAGTGTACTAAGTGTTGAACAGGTGCTTAAGGTAAAGCCTACAGGGTTCAACACAAGTGAACAAATGTGATGGTCCAAGAACTGGATTATGGATACATAATGGACATCACAAGTAAGATGGACATTGCATAAAGTGAGACTCGGGTGCGTAGCTCGGAGACAACTGATCAAGCCAAGGACGGAGGCAAGAAAAGCTTCGAGGTACCAAGTGCACGGGAGAAGGTCAAGGAGGCTGAGGAACCCAAAGCCAAGGGTGAAGAAGAAGGCTTGCAAGTCAAGGGTGATCGAGTTGAGAACAGCTACGGCACATCAAGGATCACTACATAAGGACGTGACTTACAGCCAACGAGGTAACAACTACAGTTATGGGGTGTAAGTCATAAGGCTCAAGATAAAGCTCTAAGAAGGAGATCAAGGTCACTAGAAGGAGAACAAGTGTCAAAACCAGAACTGGAAGCAGCCCAAAAGAGCTAAGTTCACCTTAATCTTTAGTTTGGGTTGTTCATATGTGTGGAGATGTTCTATGTGACCTTTGCAGGATGTTCGAGCCAAGAAATGTCAATCTAGATCAAGTCAAGCCGACTTGATGATTTATGAGTCCAACATAAAAGCTCAAGCATGTGAAATGCTATAGATGTAATAATTAAGAGAAGGTATGTTTCTAGACTTAGTACATTGGTTTTGGGGACTAATATACTTGTCTAAGTGTTAGAAACAGAAAGAAGAAGAAAAGGGAAGAGCTGCGAAAGGCTTGGCTGTGTACAGCCAAGACTTAGTTCAGTCTGGCACACCGGACTGTCCGGTGGTGCACCGGACAGTGTCCGGTGCGCCAGGCTGGCTCGAGCGAAGTGGCCGCTCTCGGGAATTCACCGGCGACGTACGGCTATAATTCACCGGACTGTCCGGTGTGCACCGGACTATCCGGTGAGCCAACCGTCGGCCGGGCCAACGGTCGGCCGCGCGATCGGCGCGGGACACGTGGCCGAGCCAACGGCTAGAAGGAGGCACCGGACTGTCCGGTGTGCACCGGACATGTCCGGTGCGCCAACGGCTCCAAGACTGCCAACGAATTGCTTCGCCATAGAAGGAAAGAAATCGGGCACCGGACAGTGTCCGGTGTGCACCGGACTGTCCGGTGCGCCACCCGAGAGAAGGCAAGATTTGCCTTCCTGGATTGCTTCCAACGGCTCCTAGGCCCCTTGTGCCTATAAAAGGGACCCCTAGGCGCCTCAAGCATTGTACAAGTGCAGCCAACAAGTGTAGACATCACTCGAATCAATTCTCACTCTCCCTCTTGTGTGTAACTCTATAGTTTGTGTAGAAGGCACAGCTATAAGCCTTTAGAGAGAGGAGAAGTGCTGCTTAGAGCTAGAGCAAGGTCTTGAGCGTATCGTTACTCTGCCGGGGTGCTGCCAAGAAGTTTGTAAGCAGCCGCGGTTCTGTTGTAACCCCACTCAATAGTGAAAGGCTCTATCTGTCATACTGACAGATCTGAGCAAACGGAGGAAGGAGTTGAAATAGACTCCAAGCCCAGGTGTGGCTAACTCCAACGAGGACTAGGCAAGCATTTCAGGCTTGGCCGAACCTCGGGATAAATCCTTGCGTTTGTGTGCTCTGTTCTGTATTGTGTCCTGACTCTCTGTCTTACTCGCCTTTATATCTGCACTTCAATACTTATCTATGGTATAAGCTTGATTTGAAGTGCAGGACATTTTGAGACAGGATCTTCCATTCCGCTGCAACCTACTCGAAGAGTCTTCTCACTCCACTGCGTACTAAGTCTTCGAGTAGAGTAAGAATTTAAGTTTTAAAGTAATAAGTTTTATTCGCCTATTCACCCCCCCCCCTCTAGGCGACATCCAGATCCTGTTCCCGGGTCAAAGGGAACTTTCAATTGGTATCGGAGCTGGGCCTCTCCAGTGTGGGCTTAGCCGTCCGGAGATAACGATGTCGTCACAAGAGGTAACTGTAGAACTTCTCTTAGGCGATGGTTCTAATTACAAATCTTGGTCTGTCTCTATTTATAATGCTTTCATGAGTGTTGATCCTCATTTGAGACAGATCTTTAGTAGAAGTATTTTTCCACCTAATATTAGTAAAAATCCTTCCAATGAAGAACTAAGATGTCTAACTCTAAATCACCATGCATGCAACATCTTAGTTGATTCTCTATCTAGAGGTGCCTATTTTGCCATCATGAGTAGTGATAGTGATCTATTTGTTGATGCTCATGATTTATGGAATAGGATTAAAGAAAAATATTTTGTAGCAAACTGTGATGCTCCTACTCCCTATATTACTTGTGATACTAACCATTCAAAGGGAGAAGAACAAGAACGATGGCACCCAAATGATGAATCCACCTCGTCGACAGGTTTGTTCTCCACTAGTGATAAATGTTTTATTGCTAACAATGACGGTGGAGACAAAAGCCATGATGAGGAGGAATATGAGGATGATAGCGAGGATGAATCTTCATCACCTCAAGGTACATTTTCCTGTTTGGCTTCCACTGACATTAATGACAGGGAAAATGAGACCGATGATGTGGAAGAAGAGGAAATTCGCCGTTTCTACAACCATCTCAACAAAGCAAACAAAGCTCTCTTGGTTAAGTTGTTGAGAAGAAACAAGGAACAAGGCGAGACGCTTCTCAGGCTAGAGGAAACACTCATCAGAACCAACGACAGCCTGGAGAAGATGACCAAAGAACATGAGGAGCTAAAGTACTCTCATGGGAATTTGGTCCAAAGGTATGAATATGTTTTAATTGAGCAAAGAAATAGTCAAGATGCATTATCTAATATTGCTCAACTTAAAACAGAAAATTCTATGCTTAAGAGTCAAGTAGAAACAATGGACTTAGAAAAACGTGCTCTAGGTAAAAAGTATGATATGTTGTCATATTCTCATAATAAATTAGTTGATGACCATATCATGCTTAATGTTGCTCATGAGGTTATAATTGCAAACTTAAATTCATGTGAACCTCATTCTCGCACGTGTGCGCATTTGAATTGTATATCATCATGTGCTAACCCCTGTTGCTCAAAAGAAAGCCAATCATTGATTGAGCAACAAGTTTTAGGGTCACAAAAGAAATTCTGTGGGAACAAGAAGCAAAGACAACTGAGGAGAAGACACATCGCTCAACTCTCTCAAGATATCCACGGGCGCGTGGTGAAGAAGCTTGAGAAAGGAAAAACTGTAGCAAGTGTCAAGCTCAATAAGAAAAATGTTCCTAAAGATGAAGAAATCAACATGAGCTTGGAAAAAGGTAAAGATTCAATTAATCATGTTGTTTGCACTGACCTTCTCTCCATGTCATTCAAGTACAAAAAGGGAAAAGGAAAAAGGAGGTGTTTCAAGTGCAAGAAGTTAGGCCACCTCATCGCGTCTTGTCCGTACAAAGACAAGAATGAAGGGACAAGGAGTTGTTTTGGATGCAACAATAAGGACCACACGATCACTTCATGTCTGGTCATGAAGAATCAAGGATGTGCATCCTTCAAAGTGACCCTCACCAAGGAAAATGACACACAGCAAGCGTCATGTCAGGTTGAGCGACGCTTCTGCTACAAGTGTGGCGAGCAGGGTCATCTATCCAAGGTATGTTATAAAAGTAAGATTCCTAAGCAAGTGAATTTGTGTCAATCTTATTCACGTAGGAGACCTAAATCATACACTTGTGCTAGATCTATAACGAGATCACCTAGAACTAGCACAAAGGCAATTTGGGTACCAAAGGCACATTTAGATGATCATTATGGACCCATCCCGAGATGGGTACCAAACTGTGCTAACTAGCCATGCAGGTGCCTTGAGATGGACTGGAGACCATGGGAGAGCTTAAGACGGTTATCTAAAACACTATGCTTAAGCTATTAATTGTTTTGGTGTTTATTGACCCAAGGTTGAATTATTGTGAAACACTAATCCCATGTTCATCTCAAGTGAAATAAGGTGTATAGGTCCTGAATCATTATTGGTGTATCAAGTAAAGGACTTTGATGAGAATTTACAACTTGCTCTCCAAAGGATGGTACCCGTGTATTTTAAGTACATAATTGCAATTTAGTATTGCTCTTAAGTTGGCTTGTTGTGCTACCTGTCTTTGGAGTAGTTATGCTTTATGATTGCCTGTGTTAAATGAATCGTAATGATGTTTGCTTAATCATGACTGGTGCTATATAGGATATATCTTTTGAATCATTCATGGGTAGCCCTTTCATTTGTTATATCCACAACGATTAACTCTCTAGGTGTATATGGATAAACATGTAACTTTTTGTAAGTCATGCTATGTGCAAATACGACATTTTGTTTAGTGCATGTTCACATGATTACCCTAGTTTAGTACTATGTGAATTTCAAATCCATGTCGTGCCCCTTTTGAGCTATGAGGTGCGTGAGCAAAAGGAGCCCTGAATTGGTGATAACAAGTTCTCTCATAAAGGCAAAGGTATGGAAAATGGAGCTATGCAATTTCATTAAATATTCTTGAAATTCCATTCATTGTGATCATAGCTATGTTCTTGTCTTTCAATTGGAAATATCTTGGCTTAGGTAGTTTATGCCTTTAAAATGTTGTTTCTTTTGTGCACCTAAGAAACCTTCTTAATTATGGCATGCTTAGACATTACGCTTTACATGATTGTGTTGATCTTCAATTGGTATATGCAATGATAGTTGGGTATGAAGCATGTCCAAGTTGCGTAAAGGTTAGACTTCCTGTGAGTATTCAATTGGCTTAGGTGCCACTGAGGCATGCATTGTTGTATTTAGTCAACCCTTCGTTTAGCCTTCAATTGGTGTTAAGTGGCTTTTCATTTGATATTCAAATTGGCATCTTTGTGTGATGAAAGTGATAGAGTATGCCTTGACCAAGGTATGTTGTGATCCCCTCTAGTTCTGAGGAAGCTAGAATGTGCAAAGTGCAAGTCATTCAAATACTTGATGCACAACTTGAGGGGGAGCACACATAACTTGTGTCTTTTGAGACTAACTGTTTCTTGAGCAATCTTGTACAGTCTCAAGGTGGAAAAGAGAAGATGAGCATGAAATAGAGCAATCAGGACTTGGGTACCTCTGTAAGTCAAGTAATTGGTATCTTAAGTCATGAGTAATTGTATATCTTTAGACTGCTCATGCTCTATAATATCTGGTGATAATAGATGCTTATTCTTAAATATCATGGAGCCATGATAATAAATGAACTTGCAATTTGTATCTTTCAATTGGTAGCTGATAGTTTGCTTCATTTGACATCTTTTGATAATCATTAGAATAGAAGTTTCTTCTTGTGCCCAATACTATAACTTGTTCTAAGTTTGGTGTCTTAGCAACAAGAAAAAGTTAGGATAAAAAATCAGGCACAAGTGTAGAGAAGCTCTCGAGAGATTAAATACTTTCAAGATGGGAAGTACACTACAACATGGTAAAGGTACAAAAGGAAGTATTAATCTTTTTGCATATATGTGATAGTGCATATGTTCAATAAGTAAGGGGGAGTTTTGATAGTCATTTTTCCTCCTTAAACACCCTGCTGTCCCTTGACATCATCCTATGTTTATGCTTGAGTATGGTTTTTGGTGTTTGATGTCAAAGGGGGAGAAGTTGTGCATTAAAGCTTATCTCAACCTGAGAGGAAAGCTTATCCTAAGGGGTGATGTGTTAGTTTGAGCTTTGCCAAGTGTGATACTCATATGCTTCTTGCAGCATTATATGTGTTGCATCATATGGACTAGACTAGTGTTTCCGCTGCGATGAATTATTTGGCTTCTACAGTGTAATAGATTGTCATGTGGTTAATGGTGCTTTAAGACTAAAGGTGCTTTAAGATTGCTTTAAATTGGTATCTTAGTTTAAATTGGTATCTTAATGGTGAATAGTGGTAGGTTGATATTCCTGTGATATATCCACTAAATTGAATGGTGTTTAACTCTGATTATGTGCATTTGTGTGTTATAGCATCATGGTTTGATTCTTGACACAATGCATCCTAAAAAGTGCTAAGGTGTAGAAATGTTTCGATTTTCCTAAGTATGTGCAAATTGGCGTCTGAGGTCAAAATTAGGTTTTTGATGTAAGCACTTATTTAGGGGGAGCATTCTATAATCTTAGAATTCAAATTTGTGCTTCAAATCTTATGTAAGCTTTAATTGTGTTGCCATCAATCACCAAAAAGGGGGAGATTGAAAGCTCTCTTGTGAGTTTTGGTGTTTGGATGACAACTCAATTAAAGGACTAACAAGTGTACTAAGTGTTGAACAGGTGCTTAAGGTAAAGCCTACAGGGTTCAACACAAGTGAACAAATGTGATGGTCCAAGAACTGGATTATGGATACATAATGGACATCACAAGTAAGATGGACATTGCATAAAGTGAGACTCGGGTGCGTAGCTCAGAGACAACTGATCAAGCCAAGGACGGGGGCAAGAAAAGCTTCGAGGTACCAAGTGCACGGGAGAAGGTCAAGGAGGCTGAGGAACCCAAAGCCAAGGGTGAAGAAGAAGGCTTGCAAGTCAAGGGTGATCGAGTTGAGAACAGCTACGGCACATCAAGGATCACTACATAAGGACGTGACTTACAGCCAACGAGGTAACAGCTACAGTTATGGGGTGTAAGTCATAAGGCTCAAGATAAAGCTCTAAGAAGGAGATCAAGGTCACTAGAAGGAGAACAAGTGTCAAAACCAGAACTGGAAGCAGCCCAAAAGAGCTAAGTTCACCTTAATCTTTAGTTTGGGTTGTTCCTATGTGTGGAGATGTTCTATGTGACCTTTGCAGGATGTTCGAGCCAAGAAATGTCAATCTAGATCAAGTCAAGCCGACTTGATGATTTATGAGTCCAACATAAAAGCTCAAGCATGTGAAATGCTATAGATGTAATAATTAAGAGAAGGTATGTTTCTAGACTTAGTACATTGGTTTTGGGGACTAATATACTTGTCTAAGTGTTAGAAACAGAAAGAAGAAGAAAAGGGAAGAGGTGCGAAAGGCTTGGCTGTGTACAGCCAAGACTTAGTTCAGTCTGGCACACCGGACTGTCCGGAGGTGCACCGGACAGTGTCCGGTGCGCCAGGCTAGCTCGAGCGAAGTGGCCGCTCTCGGGAATTCACCGGCGACGTACGGCTATAATTCACCGGACTGTCTGGTGTGCACCGGACTATCCGGTGAGCCAACGGTCGGCCGGGCCAACGGTCGGCCGCGCGATATGCGCGGGACACGTGGCCGAGCCAACGGCTAGAAGGAGGCACCGGACTGTCCGGTGTGCACCGGACATGTCCAGTGCGCCAACAGCTCCAAGACTGCCAACGGTCGGCTTCGCCATAGAAGGAAAGAAATCGGGCACCGGACAGTGTCCGGTGTGCACCAGACTGTCCGGTGCGCCACCCGACAGAAGGCAAGATTTGCCTTCCTGGATTGCTTCCAACGGCTCCTAGGCCCCTTGTGCCTATAAAAGGGACCCCTAGGCGCCTCAAGCATTGTACAAGTGCAGCCAACAAGTGTAGACATCACTCGAATCAATTCTCACTCTCCCTCTTGTGTGTAACTCTATAGTTTGTGTAGAAGGCACAGCTATAAGCCTTTAGAGAGAGGAGAAGTGCTGCTTAGAGCTAGAGCAAGGTCTTAAGCGTATCGTTACTCTGTCGGGGTGCTGCCAAGAAGTTTGTAAGCAGCCACGGTTCTGTTGTAACCCCACTCAATAGTGAAAGGCTCTATCTGTCATACTGACAGATCTGAGCAAACGGAGGAAGGAGTTGAAATAGACTCCAAGCCCAGGTGTGGCTAACTCCAATGAGGACTAGGCAAGCATTTCAGGCTTGGCCGAACCTCGGGATAAATCCTTGCGTCTGTGTGCTCTGTTCTGTATTGTATCCTGACTCTCTGTCTTACTCGCCTTTATATCTGCACTTCAATACTTATCTGTGGTATAAGCTTGATTTGAAGTGCAGGACATTTTGAGACAGGATCTTCCATTCCGCTGCAACCTACTCGAAGAGTCTTCTCACTCCACTGCGTACTAAGTCTTCGAGTAGAGTAAGAATTTAAGTTTTAAAGTAATAAGTTTTATTCGCCTATTCACCCCCCCTCTAGGCGACATCCAGATCCTGTTCCCGGGTCAAAGGGAACTTTCATATACTAGCCGAGCTCACGGCCATGAGCAGCTCAGGACTCTCTGATGTTTAAATTATGGAACTTAAATTCAATTTTGTCATTTGCATTGCATGGGTTTATTATTAATTTTGTTCTATTACTTTTATTATGGTTTGGTATTTACTTACACTCAGTAATTGCTAATAAAATTTTGACCAACTACTTAAAAGCAACGCTCAGCTTTAACCCCTATCATTGATTAGCCTTACACATCACATGAACTCACACCTTTGTGAGTTTATGTCCACTGGTTCCCCACAACTTGTTGAGCTATGATCATGTGTGAGCTCACCCTTGCTATCTCACACCCCCCACAGGAGAAGAGCAGGTGGTTCAGGAGGAGCCACAAGGCGAGGAGTATGATCTGATCTAGGTGGCGTTTCTCAGTTGACATTTGCGCCAGCGATCCGTAGTTTGTTTTATCTTTATTACTTTATTTTGTAATAAGTCTTCCGCTATGTAATAAATACTCTGATGTTTTATGACATTTATCTCTATACACTCTATGATTATATATGTTGTCCTCTTGGCGCATGTATGAGATGCACCTGGCTTTGTTCCTTAAAGCCGGGTGTGACAGAAGTGGTATCAGAGGAAATGTTGACTGTAGGACGAAACCTAGATAGAAATGGACAAAACCCTTACCTACTTACCTTATTCTGATTCATTCTATACTTACCTTACTCTGATTCTTTCTATACTTAACTTGATCCTGTCTCACCTTCTACTGTTCTACTCTGATCATTCTTACCTTTTCTATTCTAAGACAAGATGGATTTCACACCTTGGAATCCCTACCCCTATGACATTTTTAAGAGATAGGAAGCCTAAGACAAAATTAAAACTATTTTCTCTATTAAAAATGTTGGTTGATTGTTCTGATGATCAATGCCTGATTTGCTTCTTTGATTGATTGAAATATTATATGGACATCTTAGCATGTGCCAATATAAGGTATTGAATTAGCTTTAGTAGGTGAAATATTAATCTGCTTAGCTAATAAATCCCCCAAAGTAACCTGATTTGAAAATACCTGCCTTGTCTACTATACTCTTACCATATGTATCTAACTCAGATGGTCAATACCAGGTGGGGTGGTGGAATTGATTTGCCTCCTAATCGACACACTCGGTGGATATATAGACAACCCCAGCCACAACCTGCAGAGATAAATCCTCCTAATCCTCCACCAGGGGGAGTTGACCCACTGGTTGCTGCTCAGATGGCGGTGATGCAGCAAATGGCGGACACCATGGCAGATATGCGTGCACAGATGCAGCAAGAACGCCAGGAGATGCATCAGGAAAGGGAAGATATACGACAGGAGTTGCGCCAGGAGCGAGAGGAGATACACCAGGAAAGGAGGGCACAACAACAACAAATGCAACAACAACAACAGCATCAACAGCAGCAACAAGTACCACTGCCTCCACCACCACCAGTTCCACCCCGTAATAAGCATAGGGAGTTCATGAGTCATAAGCCACCTACATTCGCTAGCTCACCTGACCCAGGACGCGGATGATTGGCTGAAGTCCATTGAGAAGATGCTGAATATTGCACAATGCACTGACTGGGAGAAGGTTTTATATGCTTCTGGACGTCTGACAGGTCCTGCTGCTGACTGGTGGGATTCATATACTGCTGCCCATGATGCTGCGGATACTATTACTTAGGCAGAGTTCAGTACACAGTTCCGGAATTATCATATACCAGCTGGATTAATGAAGATTAAGAAGAAGGAATTTCTGTCGCTGAAGCAAGGAAGTATGTCAGTCAGCGAGTACCGCGACAAGTTTATCCAGTTATCCAGATATGCCCCTGATGAAGTTGCCGAGGATGAGAGGAAGCAGGAGCATTTTATCGAAGGACTGAATGGACCACTGCAGTATGCTCTAGTTGCACACACTTTTCCATCATTTCAGAGGCTGCTGGATAAGGCCCTGGCTATTGAACACAAGCGTGTTCAGCTGGGAGATTTGAAGAGAAAGGCAATATCTCAAGGACAAGGAAGCAGCAGTGTTCGTCCTCGCTACAGTTCACCACAGGGTACACCGACTCGACCAGGAGGACCGCGCCCAGTTCAGCAATCACCACTGAGGACTCCACCTCCTCGACAGGCTACCCCCACTGGCACCCCGATGAAGTTCTTAGGACAGAGTCCAGGCACTACTTGTTTCAAGTGTGGGAAGACTGGTCATTATGCAAATGTCTGCCCACAGAGGATTGCTACTACTCCAGTTCAGAACAGGCAGCAAACTCCAGGATCTGGCAAGGGATATTCTATTGCCAAAGTTAATCAAGTCAGCGTTGATGCTAATCCGGATGGTGGGGACCTCGTACTTGGTATGTTTTATGTTAATGCAATTCCTGCAACCATATTATTTGATTCCGGTGCTACACATTCATTCATGTCTGCTAGATATGCCAACACAAATGAAATACCACTGCTAAATATGAGAAAACCCATGATAGTAATTACACCTAAAGGGCCTGTTGAGGTGAATCAAATGACACGTAGATTGACATTGACCATTATGGGTAGAGAATTTGGAGCTACTGCTATAATATTAGAGTCAAGCAGTATAGATCTGATCCTTGGTATGTCATGGCTAAGAAAGGCAAAGGCCGTTATAGCATGTGGTAGAGGTACCGTAGAACTCACTACCACTAAAGGAGAAAGATTTCAAGTTAATATTGCAGTAACCTCCTCACCCATGCGTGCAATGTTCTTTATACCTGAGGAGTTTGTTGGTGACAACATCCGGGTGGTTAGAGATTTTCCGGATGTCTTTCCAGAGGAGTTACCAGGGATGCCACCTGATAGAGAAGTTGAGTTTGTTATTGACCTCTTACCTGGAACCGCCCCTATTTCTAAACGGCCATATAGGATGTCCGTAGAGGAGTTGAAGGAACTTAAGAAGCAGTTAACTGAGTTACAAGATGCTTGGTACATTCGTCCGAGTTCCTCACCTTGGGGAGCGCCGGTCTTGTTTGTACAGAAGAAGGATGGATCGCAGCGGATGTGTGTGGATTATAGATCTCTTAATGATGTTACGGTGAAGAACAAGTATCCGTTGCCCCGTATTGAGGATTTATTTGATCAGATGAGAGGTGCTAGAGTATTCTCGAAGATTGATCTCCGATCGGGTTACCATCAGATGAGGATTAGACCATCGGATATTCCCAAGACGGCTTTCTCGACTCGATATGGATTATATGAGTTCACAGTTATGTCGTTTGGATTGACCAATGCCCCAGCTTATTTTATGAACTTGATGAACAAGGTGTTTATGGAGTATTTGGACAGATTCGTCGTGGTATTTATCGACGATATTCTTATCTATTCTAAGAGTGATAGTGATCACGAGGAACATCTGAGGTTGGTGCTACAGAAGCTACGAGATAACCAGCTATATGCCAAATTCAGTAAGTGCGAGTTTTGGATTGGCGAGGTGCCATTTCTTGGTCATATTATTTCTAATGGAGGAATTTCAGTGGATCCTGCTAAGGTTAAGGAGATAATGGAGTGGAGAGTACCCACTACAGTCACGGAGATTCGGAGTTTCCTGGGATTAGCAGGCTATTATCGGAGATTTATTGAAGGATTTTCTAAGATTGCTAAACCTATGACTTCGCTTTTGGAGAAAGGAAGAGAATTTAAGTGGGACGAGAAGTGCCAAGACAGCTTTGAGCAATTGAAAAAGAGGTTGATGTCGCCACCAGTATTGGTTATGCCAGACTTACAGAAAGGATTTGATATCTATTGTGATGCATGTGGCCAAGGCTTAGGATGTGTGCTCATGCAGGAAGGACATGTGATTGCCTATGCGTCTCGTCAGTTGCGGAAACATGAATTGAACTACCCCACTCATGACTTGGAATTGGCAGCCGTTGTGCATGCGCTTAAGATTTGGAGACATTATATCATGGGGACTAAGTGCCAAGTATATACGGATCATAAGAGTCTGAAGTATATATTCACTCAGAAGGATCTCAACCTTAGGCAACGCCGTTGGTTGGAGCTTATTAAGGATTATGATTTGGAGATTTACTATCACCCGGGCAAGGCAAATTTGGTTGCAGATGCCTTGAGTCGAAAGGAGCATGTTCATTCAGCTATTGTTGCCCAGCTACCCGATGAGATTGTTGAGGATTTCAGGAGACTTAACCTGGGGATAGTTGCTCATACTGAAGGAGTTACTATTGATGTGAAACCTACTTTGGAGCAAGAGATCCGCAAAGGACAAATTGGTGATGCTAAAATAAAAGAGATCAAGGATCTGATTACTAAAGGTCGAGTTCCGAAATTTACGGAAGATGAGCAAGGCACCGTATGGTTCAAGGACAGGATGTGTGTTCCTGATATTGAAAGCCTTCGAGAGACTATATTGAAAGAGGCCCACGACTCGGATATATTCTATTCATCCTGGTAGTACCAAGATGTATCAGGATTTGAAACGGAAGTATTGGTGGTATGGATTGAAAAGAGATGTAGCTACACATGTGGCTATGTGCGATGTATGTCAAAGAGTCAAGGCTGAACACCAGAGGCCAGCTGGACTATTGCACCCACTGAAGATACCCGAGTGGAAATGGGAAGAGATTGGTATGGATTTTATTACTGGATTGCCTCGCACCCAGAAAGGATATGATGCTATATGGGTGATTGTGGATAGATTGACTAAAGTGGCTCACTTTATTCCTGTGAAGACTACTTATAAAGGTTCTCAACTAGCAGAGTTATACATGGCTCGGATTGTGTGTTTACATGGAGTACCAAAGAAGATCGTGTCTGATCGAGGTTCACAGTTTACCTCAAGATTTTGGAGAAGCTTTCATGAGAACATGAGTACGAAGTTAAATTTCAGTATAGCTTATCACCCTCAGACGGATGGACAGACTCAAAGGACTAATCAAGTATTGGAAGATATGTTGAGAGCATGTGCCCTTCAGCATGGAGGAAGTTGGGATAAGAGTCTACCTTATGCTGAGTTCTCATATAATAATAGCTATCAGGCCAGTCTGAAAATGTCACCTTTTGAAGCTTTATATGGGAGGAAGTGCAGGACTCCTCTATATTGGGATCAGACCGGAGAAAGACAGTTCTTTGGGCCTGAACTAATTCAAGAAGCAGAAGAACAAGTCCGTATAATTTGAGAGAATTTGAGAGTGGCTCAAACTAGGCAAAAGAGCTATGCTGATAATAGAAGAAGACCACTGGAATTTGAGGAAGGAGATTATGTGTACCTCAAGGTGTCACCACTTCGTGGAATGAGGAGATTTAAAGTCAAGGGTAAATTGTCCCCTCGCTATATTAGACCATTCTTGATCTTTAGGCGAGTTGGGGAGATGGCATACCAACTCGAGCTACCTGCTACTCTATCGGATGTGCATAACGTGTTCCATGTATCTCAACTGAAGAAATGTCTCCGTGTCCCTGAGGAACAGTTACCAATGGAAGAGCTCAGTGTTCAGGGTGATTTGACTTACACGGAATACCCGATCAAGATTTTGGATACATTGACTCGAGTTACAAGAAATAAGGTGATAAAGATGTGTAAAGTACAATGGAGTCACCACGGTGAAGATGAAGCAACTTGGGAAAGAGAAGAAGAGCTTCGCATAGATTTTCCCCACCTTTTCCCTAGACCTTCTTAAATCTCGAGGACGAGATTATTTTTAAGGGGGGTAGGATTTGTAATACCTAATTTGTAAAGGTAATAAAAGAGGAGAAAAGTTATTTTCCAATATTTTATGTGTATGAATGAACCTACTTATCATCACATGTGAACACCATATTCAAAAAAATATATAATAGTTCATAAAAGACTTATCACAAAAAAAATGTGCATCATGTCGGTTCTTTATTTTGCGTGCATTATGTGGCAATATAAAAGTAATGTGACAAGAAAATATTAAAGTCCAAAAAAGGGAATTTAGAACCTAAAAGAAATTCTTGAAGCTAGAAAAGAGAAGGAAATAAATATTGTGAGGATAAAATAAGTAAATAAAAATATATTATTCCAACATTAGAGTGTGAATATGTAAAATGGACTCAAAGGTGAAACTCACATTCAAATTCATACTTGATTCAAAATAATTATAAAAGAAAACAGAAAATAAAATAAAAAAAGAAGAAGAACTTACTGGGCTTCAGTGTTTCATTCCGGCCCACCAGGAAATGTCTTCTTTCCGCGCGCATCGGCCCAATTCCGCTTTTCCACCGCGTGGCCCAGGGTCCTCACGCGCCGCTGACACTTACCACCGGGGCCACAGGTCAGCTAGCCTGGCGCGCGTGTTTCTTTTCGGTGTGACACTGGCAGCTTGGGGCCACCGGGTCGGACCTCGCCAACTACTCGCGTAACAGCTATGGCGATAATTGTGGGCAGAACGCCGCACGTCGCCGGGTCTCAACGACTCACCGTGAAACCTGCGGAGATCTATCGGCCGGGTCCTTGGGATATTTATTCAACGCGGTGCCCCTTCCTAGCGCACCTTGAATCATCGGCTGCTCCGTCCTGCTTGCCGTCACCACCAACAGTGAAGGAGAGAGTGTGGGGAAGCAAGAAGGCTGTGAGGCGCCGTCAGGGGAGGGGAAATCCCATAGCTACGCTAGGGATCTGAGTCGCCCTGGTCTTGGTGTTCGCGGACGCGTGGCGGGAACCATAGGAGTAACTCCGTCGCGGCTCGGCACCGCCGTGGGAAAACACCTCGTCTCAACTCCGGTGAGTGTCTTCCAATTGACCGGTTGCGTTCTTGGGTGAGTTAGCGCTAGAACTCGTGTGGCGCTGTGCACCTGGGCACCACTGGCGCAAGCCACCGGCGTGTTCCCCAGGATGCGCTGGACTGCTGTGATGCGCGCTAGTGTCAGGCGCTAGCCGGAGATAGAAGGCGCTCGGGCGTAATGTTCCATCGGGGAAGAAGAGGCTATAGCCTTTGATCCGGCCCTGAACGGTTAGGATTAGAGGTATGTTGTGGGAGCCATGGACCGTAGGATTTTAAGCGAAGGGTTTAGATCAGTTTGGCTTATTCCCTTCGCTCGATTAAATCGTACCCGTCGATGCGAGATCCGGTGGCGCGGAGTGGATCTGCGAGTCGTTAAATCTGAACCGTAGAATTCTAATCATGTGATTCCTATCGGACACCGATTCGTTGCTAGGCCGATCTAATCGTGGCCGTAGATTTATAATCCGATGGCTGTGAGCGCGTAATACCTGTTCGCTCTGGCAGTTTTACATATGAAACCTTCTAGAAAGGTGAAATCAACCCGCCATCCGCGCGGGATTGAGCCTGAGTCTTCAGAAAAATTTTGCTAAGGCCCTTGCCTTCGTCTGAAATAGTGCGCCTAGTCCAGAGATCGTTTAATTTGAATAAATGAAATAGAAAATGGATTTTTAATATGAAAATAACTACTAGAACTTCAATAATTCATAGAAAATTCATACTAACTCCAAATTAATCCATTCCAGTTCCTAAAATTTTGTAATTTTA
Organism: Zea luxurians; assembly: GCA_029449295.1. Taxonomy (NCBI): domain Eukaryota; kingdom Viridiplantae; phylum Streptophyta; class Magnoliopsida; order Poales; family Poaceae; genus Zea; species Zea luxurians. The sequence goes on along the minus strand of JAOPSE010000009.1, from coordinate 68,369,858 downwards.
TTGTCTATCACTTAGAGCCTCTGTTTTATCATGACAACAGTAAGAAAATTAATCTCACACTTAATCTTATTTAAAACACATAAAACCTTTGAAAATTCATAACTTAAAATCTATAACTCTAAAAATTATGATTCCTGTTCCTAGAATTTTATTTTAATATGTAGATTATTACTGTGTATTTTGTTTACATGCTTGGTGTGATGTTAATTTTTCCCTGCATATTGTGCTTGTTTGTATTGTGGCGAGTAGAAGAGCCCGTGACCGAGGATCCTGGTGAGCAGCAGGTTGAAGTAGCTGAGCAGGAGCTCATTGAAGGCAAGTTGTGCCCTTGACCACTTTTTACCCAATAATGTTCTTTAATGTCACTTATTCATGCATAGGTTAATTTTGATGGGACCTAATAGGTCACCCTAGATTGTTTATCTCATTACCTTGTTTACCCCTGAATCACTTGGGTAGTTTGCTATTGCTTTATATGGTTTTGGGATAATCATTTATTACCTCTATGTTCCAATTCTTTTTGTTATTCTATTTATGTTCATGTTGAGATCATTAATGTTAATTGGAACATAGAGCTTAACTTGAGTAACACGTGCCACCATAAGGGTTTAATGGGACGCCCTTGGCTGACTAACTAGGAAAGCTAGTGGAAGACTACCTTACCCGAAAGGGGCAAGGGCAGTAGGGGAGTGGTCAGTGTAGGGAGGTCCTTGGTTGATTTTGCTGCGATGACGGTCAGCCAAGAACCCTGCATTGGAACTTCCTATAAACTGTAGCGGGTTTTCGGAAGCTAGTGGAACTTTGTAAAGGCCTCGTAGTGTTGCCCTGCCGCGCTTCCTAGGTAGAGGTGTATGGGAGTCGCGACCTCTTGGCAGATGGGTAACATGACTTGTGGGTAAAGGGTACAACCTCTGCAGAGTGTAAAACTGGTATACTAGCCGAGCTCACGGTCATGAGCAGCTCAGGACTCTCTGATGTTTAAATTATGGAACTTAAATTCAATTTTGTCATTTGCATTGCATGGGTTTATTATTAATTTTGTTCTATTACTTTTATTATGGTTTGGTATTTACTTACACTCAGTAATTGCTAATAAAATTTTGACCAACTACTTAAAAGCAACGCTCAGCTTTAACCCCTATCATTGATTAGCCTTACACATCACATGAACTCACACCTTTGTGAGTTTATGTCCACTGGTTCCCCACAACTTGTTGAGCTATGATCATGTGTGAGCTCACCCTTGCTATCTCACACCCCCCCACAGGAGAAGAGCAGGTGGTTCAGGAGGAGCCACTAGGCGAGGAGTATGATCTGATCTAGGTGGCGTTTCTCAGTTGACATTTGCGCCAGCGATCCGTAGTTCGTTTTATCTTTATTACTTTATTTTGTAATAAGTCTTCCGCTATGTAATAAATACTCTGATGTTTTATGACATTTATCTCTATACACTCTGTGATTATATATGTTGTCCTCTTGGCGCATGTATGAGATGCACCTGGCTTTGTTCCTTAAAGCCGGGTGTGACATAATGGCTTTCCTTTTCTGGCTTCGGGCCTCCCTTAGGAGGAGCCCTTCTTGATTGGTGTCCAGCGGCGCGAGGGCAGCCCCTGGCGCTACTGCCTTCTTTGGCGGTATAGCGAAGGTAGTTGTTCGAGTTCTTGTCATCGAAGGTGGTCGTTCGAGTTCACCCACGGTGGGCGCCAATGTTGTTCACTTGTTTTTGAAAGGGAAATGTGCCCTTGGGCATTTTCTATTATGTTTTGGTGATTAAGTGCCCAACACATTTAATTAAGTTCTTATGTGCTGAATGAAGAGAAAAGTGCAAATCAAGACATGAGGTATGTTTCTAGACTTAGTACATTGTTTTGAGTACTAACATATTTTGTCTAAGTGCTAGAAACAGGAAAAGAAAGAATTGCAAATGATTTGGCTGTGTGCACCAAAGTCCAGCTCGGCCTGGTACACCGGACTGTCCGGTGGTGCACTGGACAGTGTCTGGTGCGCCAGGCTGGTTTTCGGTGAACAGGCCGCTCTCAGAAAAGTTTGGCGGCATATGGCTATAATTCACCAGACTGTCTTGTGGTGCGCCGGACTGTTTGATGAGCCAACGGTCACCAGCGCAACGGTCGGCCGCGTAATCCGCGGGCGACGCGTGGCCCGCGCCAACGGTCGGCAGGGGGCACCGGACTGTCTGGTGTGCACCGGACAGTGTCCGGTGCGCCAATAGGCCCGAAGCTGCACCGGACCATCCACAGTGACTGTCCGGTGCGCCACTCGACAGAAGGCAAGGATAGCCTTCCTTGTTGATCTTCAACGGCTCCTAGCTGCCTTGGGGCTATAAAAGGGACCCCTAGGCGCATGGAGGAGTAAACCAAGCTTACAAGAAACATTCTAAGACTCCAATACTCCAACTTCACGCATTCGATTCTTTGAGATAGTGACTTGAGCTCCATTTGAGTTGTGAACTCAGTGCGTTGTGTTTTGAGCTCGAGTTGTGACTTGTGTGCGTGATTGTGCTGTGGATTTGAGTCTTGTGTGTGTTGCTCTCCCCTCCCTTACTTCTGTGCTTCTTTTGTGATCATCATTGTAAGGGTGAGAGGCTCCAAGTTGTGGAGATTCCTCGCAAACGGGAGAAAGACTAAGAAAGGAAAAACCGTGGTATTCAAGTTGATCATCGGATCACTTGAAAGGGGTTGAGTGCAACCCTCGTCCATTGGGATGCCACAACATGGAAGTAGGCAAGTGTTACTTGGCTGAACCACGGGATAAAATCGCGTGTCTCTTGTGTGCTTTCTCTTTGAATGTCTGTGTTCACAAGAGCTCGTTTCAAGCTACTTAGCCGTTCTAACTTTCGTAACTAAGTTTTGTGGCTATTAGTGTTGAATTTTATAGGATCACCTATTCACCCCCCTCTAGGTGCTCTCAATTGGTATCGGAGTCGTTCTCTTCACATAAGGGACTAATCGCCCGAAGAGATGGATCCTAAGGGAAAGGGGATGGTGGTCAACGACAAGGAGAAGGAGTCCATCTTCAACGAGCCAAGAGATGACAAGCCCACTGACTCTGGCTCGAGTCACAAGAAGAAGGACGGGAAGAAGAAGAGGCGCATCAAGAAGATCGTCTACTACGACAGCGATGAATCTTCTTCTTCACCAAGAGACGACGACGATGACGATTCTTCGTCAAGGAGAAAAACGGTTAATCAAAATTACTCTTTTGACTATTCTCGCATGCCGTACGATTCGAATGCACATTTACTTTCTATTCTACTAGGAAAACCTCCACACTTTGATAGAGAGGACTACTCATTTTGGAGTCATAAAATGCGTAGTCATCTATTTTCTCTCTATCCTAGCATTTGGGAAATAGTAGAAAATGGAATGCATTTCGATAGTACGGATAACCCTGTGATGATAAATGAACAAATTCATAAGAATGCACAAGCTACCACTGTTTTGCTAGCATCTTTGTGCAGGGATGAATACAACAAGGTGAGCGGCTTGGACAATGCCAAGCAAATCTAGGATACCCTCAAGATATCCCATGAGGGAAACGACGCCACCATGATCACCAAAATGGAGTTGGTGGAAGGCGAGCTGGGGAGATTTGCGATGATCAGGGGAGAGGAGCCAACGCAAACCTACAACAGGCTCAAGACCCTGGTCAACAAAACATGAAGCTACGGAAGCACAAGATGGACGGATCATGATGTCATCTGACTCATGCTAAGGTCATTTACTGTAATTGACCCCCATCTTGTCAACCTCATTTGTGAAAACCCCAGGTACACCAAGATGACGCCCGAGGAGATCCTCGGAAAATTCGTGAGTGGGTGCATGATGGTAAAGGAGGCACGATACATGGACGACGCCTTGAATGGTCCACTACCCATCTACAAGCCGCAGTCCGTTGCTCTCAAAGCAACAAGTAGCAAGGAGGCGCTACCAAGCAAGGTAGCACAAGTTGAGGCTAGCGGGCTTAACGAAGATGAGATGGCCCTAATCATCAAGCGCTTCAAGACCGCACTGAAAGGACGCAAGGAGTACCCCAACAAGAATAAAACAAGGGGAAAGCGCTCCTGCTTCAAATGCGGTAATACTGGTCACTTTATAGCAAATTGTCTCGATAATGATGGTGACCAGGGACAAGAAAAGAGCGGGAAGAAGGAGAAGAAAAAGAGCTACAGGAAGGCAAAGGGCGAGGCACACCTCAGAAAGGAATGGGACTCGGACTGCTCTTCTTCTGACTCCGAAGACGAAGGACTCGCTGCCTCGGCCTTCAACAAGTCTTCTCTCTTCCCCAACGAATGCCACACTTGCCTCATGGCCAAGGAGAAGAAGGTAAGTGTTCGAGATACCCCTAAGTACACTATTTCTAGCGATGATGATTCTAGTGATGATGAAGTAGATTATACTGATTTATTTAAGGGTTTAGATAGAGCTAAAGTAGATAAAATCAATGAGTTAATTGATGCTCTAAATGAAAAAATAGATTGCTAGAGAAGCAAGAGGACATTTTATATGAAGAACAAGACAAATTTGTTAGTGTACAAAAATCTCTTGCTTTAGAAACTAAAAGAAATGAAATGTTATCTTCTGAGTTATCTGCTTGCCATGAATCTATCTCTAGTTTAAAGATTTTGAGTGATGATTTAAATGCTAAGCTAGAGGAAGCTAATAAATCTAGTTCATGTGTACAGCATGTTGTTATTTGCAATAGATGCAAGGACTTTGATGTTAATTCTTGTAATGAACACCTTATTTCTATTGCTAAACTAAATGATGAGGTGGCAAGTCTTAATGCTCAACTTAAGACTTGCAAAAGTGATTTTGATAAGTTAAAATTTGCTAGGGATGCCTACATCGTTGGTAGACACCCCGCAATTAAGGATGGGCTTGGTTTTCGAAAGAAAGCCAAGAGCTTAACAAGCCAAAGGGCTCCCATTCCCAATAAGGAGAAAGGGAAGGCCCCTATGGCTAGTAGTACTCAAAAGAATCATGCTTTCATTTATAATAGGAAAATTGCTAGTCATTCCAATTATAATAGAAGTTATGATCATGATGCTTTTGATTCACATGCTATGTCTGCCTCTAGTTCTACTTTTGTTCATGGTAGAAGTAGGCCTAGGAGAAATCACATTATGCATCGTGTGCCTAGAAAAATGTGTAATATACCTACTACTGTTTTCCAAGCTTGCAACACTTCTTTTGCGCTTTTATGTAAGAATGAAAAAGTAGTTGCTAGAAAGTTGGGAACCAAATGCAAGGGAGACAAGACTTGTATTTGGGTTTCAAAGGCTATTGTGACTAACCTTATAAGACCCAACAAGAGTTGGGTACCTAAAACCCAAGCTTAAATTGCCTTGCAGGTTTATGCATCCAGGGGATCTAGCTGGATAATTGACAGCGGATGCACAAACCACATGATGGGGGAGAAGAAGATGTTCACCTCCTACGTCAAGAACAAGGATTCCTAGGATACAATTATCTTTGGAGATGGGAATCAAGGCAAGGTCAAAGGTTTGGGAAAAAATAGCCATCTCAAGCGAGCACTCTATTTCAAATGTATTTTTAGTAGAGTCATTAGGGTACAACCTCCTGTCTGTAAGTCAATTGTGCCACATGGGCTACAATTGTTTGTTTACCAATGTTGATGTATCTGTCTTTAGAAGGAGTGATGGTTCATTAGCATTTAAGGGTGTATTAGACGACAAACTCTACTTAGTTGATTTTTCGTAAGAGGAGGCCGATCTAGATGCATGCTTAATAGCTAAGACTAGTATGGGCTGGCTGTGTCATCGCCGTCTAGCACATGTTGGGATGAAGAACCTTCATAAACTTCTAAAGGGAGAGCATTTGTTAGGACTAACCAATGTTTGTTTCGAGAAAGATAGACCTTGTGTAGCTTGTCAGGCAGGGAAACAGGTGGGAAGCTCTCATCATAGCAAGAATGTGATGACAACATCAAGACCACTGGAGCTTCTTCACATGGACCTCTTCGGACCCATCGCCTACCTTAGCATCGGGGGAAGTAAGTATGGTCTTGTAGTTGTTGATGATTTTTCCCGCTTCACTTGGGTGTTCTTTTTGCAGGATAAGTCAGAAACCCAAGGGACCCTAAAGCGCTTTCTATGGAGGGCTCAAAACGAATTTGAGCTCAAGGTGAAAAAGATAAGAAGCGACAACGGGTTCGAGTTCAAGAATCTGCAAGTGGAGGAGTATCTTGAGGAGGAAGGCATCAAGCACGAGTTCTCCGCTCCCTACACACCACAGCAGAATGGTGTGGTAGAAAGGAAGAACAGGATGCTTATTGACATGGCGAGGATGATGCTTGGAGAGTTCAAAACACCCGAGCGATTTTTGTCGGAAGCTATGAACACAGCCTGCCACGCCATAAACCAGCTATATCTGCATCGCCTCCTCAAGAAGACCTCCTATGAACTTCTTACCGGTAACAAACCCAATGTCTCTTACTTTCGTGTATTTGGGAGCAAATGCTACATTTTGGTGAAGAAAGGTAGACATTCTAAATTTGCTCCCAAGGCAGTAGAAGGGTTTTTACTAGGGTATGACTCAAATACAAAGGCGTATAGAGTCTTCAACAAATCATCGGGTTTGGTTGAAGTCTCTAGTGACGTTGTATTTGATGAGACTAATGGCTCTCCAAGAGAGCAAGTTGATCTTGATGACATAGATGAAGATGATGTTCCGACGGCCGCAATGCGCACGATGGCGATAGGTGATGTGTGACAACAGGAACAACAAGAGCAAGATCAGCCATCTTCCTCTACAATGGTGCATCCCCCAACTCAAGATGATGGACAGGTTCCTCAAGAAGAGCAACATGATCAAGGGGGAGCACAAGAAGAACAAGTTATGGAGGAAGAAGCACCACGGGTCCCTCCAACTCAAGTCTGAGCGACGATCCAACAGCATCACCCTGTTGACCAGATTCTGGGTGATATCAGCAAGGGAGTAACGACTCGCTCACGTTTAGCTAATTTTTGTGAGCATTACTCGTTTGTCTCTTCCATTGAGCCTTTCAGGGTAGAAGAGGCCTTGCAGGATCCGGACTGGGTGTTGGCCATACAGGAAGAACTCAACAACTTCAAGAGGAAAGAAGTTTGGAGCCTGGTGCCACATCCAAAGCAAAATGTTGTGGGAACCAAATGGGTGATCCGCAACAAGCAAGACGAGCATGGGGTGGTGATAAGAAACAAGGCTCGACTTGTGGCAAAAGGTTATGCCCAAGTCATAGGTTTGGATTTCGAGGAGACTTTTGCTCCTGTGGCTAGGCTAGAGTCTATTCGAATATTATTAGCCTATGTCGCTCACCACTCTTTCAGGTTGTTTCAAATGGATGTGAAGAGCGCTTTCCTCAATGGACCAATCAAGGAGGAGGTATACGTGGAACAACCCCCTGGCTTTGAGGATGACAGGTACCCTGACCATGTATTTAAGCTCTCAAAGGCGCTCTATGGACTTAAGCAAGCCCCAAGAGCATGGTATGAATGCCTTAGAGATTTCTTAATTGCTAATGCTTTCAAGGTTGGGAAAGCCGATCCCACTCTTTTCACTAAGACTTGTGATGGTAATCTCTTTGTGTGCCAAATTTATGTTGATTACATAATATTTGGTTCTACTAATCAAAAGTCTTGTGAGGAGTTTAGCAGGGTGATGACACAAAAGTTTGAGATGTCAATGATGGGCGAGTTGACCTACTTCCTTGGGTTCCAAGTGAAGCAACTCAAGGACGTCACCTTCCTCTCCCAAACGAAGTACACGCAAGATCTTCTCAAGAGGTTTGGGATGAAGGACGCCAAGCCCGCGAAGACACCGATGGGAACCGACGGACATGTCGACCTCAACAAAGGAGGTAAGTCCGTTGATCAAAAGGCATACCGGTCTATGATAGGGTCATTACTTTATTTATGTGCTAGTAGACCGGACATTATGCTTAGTGCATGCATGTGTGCTAGATATCAATCCAACCCTAAGGAATGTCACCTTGTGGCCATTAAGCGAATTCTTAGGTATTTAGTTGCTACGCCTTGCTTCAGGATCTGGTATCCAAAGGGGTCTACATTTGACTTGATTGGATATTCAGACTCCGATTATGCTAGGTGCAAGGTTGATAGGAAGAGCACATCGGGGATGTGCCAATTCCTAGGAAGGTCCCTGGTGTCTTGGAGTTCAAAGAAACAAACATCTGTTGCCCTATCCATCGCTGAGGCCAAGTATGTTGCCGCAGGACAGTGTTGCGCGCAACTACTTTGGATGAGCCAAACTCTCCGGGACTTTGGCTACAATTTCAGCAAAGTCCCACTCCTATGTGACAATGAGAGTGCAATTCGCATGGCGGATAATCCTGTTGAACACAGCCACACTAAGCACATAGACATCCGGCATCACTTCCTGAGAGACCACCAGCAAAAGGGAGATATCGAGGTGTACCATATTAACACCGAGAACCAGCTAGCCGATATCTTTACCAAGCCATTAGATGAGAAAACCTTTTGCAGGTTGCGTAGTGAGCTAAATGTCTTAGATTCGCGTAACTTGGATTGATCTATAGCATACATGTGTTCTATGCCATTGATCATGTTACTTTATACATTTATGTAATTTGTTGCTTATTTATCGTGCTCAAGTTGTGCAAGGGATCCCCAGACCTCATAAGTCCATGTGTGAATGATGCACATATTTAGGGGGAGATGTGCTACAACTTGACCATTTGAGACTAACATTTGTGTTTGAGTATACTTGATGTAGTCTCAAAGGTGCATTGAAAGGGAAAGGTGAACTTGGACCATGAAAAGACTTCCACTGCACTCCGGTATTAGTGTAATTAACTCCAAGTTCATATCTATGCTCTTATTGCCTTTGTGCTCTTTATTGGCATTTTTTGTGAGGCAATGGGGTTAAAGGGCCAATAATGATCCCATTTTGGTGCTTAATGCCAAAGGGGGAGAAATTAAGGCCAAAGCAAATGGATCAGCTACCACTTGTGAATTGTGAAAATAATAGAGTTAGAACTTTTGATTTATTCAAAATACTCTTATTGCAAAATTTGGTCTCTTGTGGGGGAGATTTCTTGAGAAAAAGGGGGATGTTGGGGACTTGTTCTCAAATGCTATGAATTAAGAACAAGACAACATAAAATGTTAAATATTAATGCCCTTCGTCTGCTGAAGCATTATATCCCCCAAGGATTTAATGAACTTCGGACGAAGACCATGAGTGAAATGTTACGAAGGTCATACCTTCGTAAGTAAACTTACAAAATAAAATGAATTAATATATCAAACATGAAACATTAAAGATAAATGTATCAGAAATAAGCAACATTATTCACATATTTTATTATCTGATCATAAAAATGTCAGAACGTAAAGTTTGAGTACAATTATACCTTCTCCTTGACAGATGATAATTCCCGAGCAATGCGTTTGCAATTACAGGAATCCGTGAACAGTAAAGGAATACTGTTCACTATTTATAGGCACAGGACACAGCCTGTGAGGAATTACAATCATGTCCCTCATAAAAGTTTACAACATTGACTCAGACCCTTATGGGCTAAAATGTCATTCTATCTTTAAGTCGGTTCGATCCTTCGTCTTCAGGCATGCTGCAACACCGAAGCTTTATAAGTGGTAGCTTCGGTCATCATGTATAAGCAGCTTTAGCCGAAGCTGTTTCTTCCTGCAGGACCTTCGGCGACGAAGCATGACCCCAACAAGGGAGTTTTGGCACTTGATCAATTTCACTCTTGCATTATCTCCCTTTGTGCCCAAACAAGTGTGTTTGACTTAGAGATAGGAAAATGAATTTGATTTGCAAAAACAAACCAAGTGGTAGCTTCGGTCATCATGTATAAGCAGCTTTAGCCGAAGCTGTTTCTTCCTGCAAGACCTTCGGCGACGAAGCATGACCCCAACAGTAGCCCCTTCGCGGTGCTAGATCGTTTTTCGTAACGAGCTTGATCCGTGAAAAAAAAGTCTCTTAGGCTTCGGGAAGCCGAAGGTCCGAAAAACACCTTCCCTGAGCTCGTTGCCGAGAAACGATACAGTTTTCGAGCGCGGAGCAGTCCTGCCATGCAGGTGCACCTTCTTGGTTGTTGCGGCCCACCGTGAAGTGAGTGCGAGTGACTGTTTGCCCGGTGAAAAAATCCTGACGATTCACCTTCTTACCTGCAGCACTATATAAACAGACAGGTAGGTGTGAAGTTACCACGGCATTCATTGCTATTGCACTGTTTTGCTGCCAAAAATTTAATCATAGCCGAAGCTTGTTTTTCGCATTCAAACGAAACTCCAGTTTGGTGTGTGCTTCGTCACGAGGATAACTTCGGAAAAAAGGTTATTGACTTCCAAAGAATTTTTTTCAAGAAAATTTAAAATCAAATGGCCAGAATACGCTCCACTGCTAGGGTTGAGCGTGGTGAAGACGAGACCGAAGCCGTTGAAACTGTTCCGATTTCTGAAGCGATGAGGCGTTCCGGGCTGGCTCCATCAGAAGACACACCTGCTGCTGAAGCAACGCAAGCTGATGTTGAAGAAGTTGGTTCCGAAGATGAGTACAACTACGGGATGCCAAGCAAACCTAGTCATTTGGACTTTGGAAAGTCCACCATCTCTGAAGCTGATCTTCCAAAAATGGTGAAGCTGGGCTACTTTAGTGAAACAAAAAAAGGAGCTGGTTCGTTTTGGCGGGGAGGAGATTACTCCGAAGCCGGAAAAGAATGAAGTGGTTGTGTTCAAAAGCTTCTTTAAAGCAGGATTATGATTTCCTTTGAATGGGATGATTGCTGATGTGTTGAAGAAATTTGGGGTTTACCTTCATCAGCTGACCCCTAATGCTATTGTTAGATTAAGTGTTTATATTTGGGCCCTTCGTAGCCAGGGAGTGGAACCGTTCGGTGAAGGTTTCTGTCGAGTCCATGAACTACACTATCAGACTAAAGCCAGAGGAGATGGTCTTCATGAGAATTTTGGATGTTACAACTTTGCTTATCGTAAAACTTTGAAGTTTCTAGTGATAAGCTACCGAAGCAAATGGCCAGCCGGATGGAAGTCTGAGTGGTTTTATGTTAAAGTTGATAAAGATGAAGATAAATTGGTCCAGAGTCCACTAGAGCTAACCTTCGGAGAAACGAGGCCCCGATGCAACATGATAAGTGGAAGCCCGAGTCAAATTGCTTTGGCTGAATTTCGCGTGATTTCAGACCACATTGGCACTAGAGATATGGTGCAGGAATTTCTGGCTTTTAAAGTGTTTCCAACAATGAGGGATTGGGAAATGCCGAAGCTGGAGGGAGAAAAGAAAAAGGGAGAATTTGTTCGATTGTCGTATTGCTACAAGTTTAAAAAACACTTTAAAAACCCTGCCAAGAGTGGCTGGACTCAATCGAGATTATGTGCAACAATATCCTCGGAAATTACTCTAAGAAAGAAGATCAGTTGATGACTGCAGCCTTCGGCACTCGTCCGAAGCAAAGATTGAACCGTGTGCTAGATGCTTTGAATTTTGATTACCCTGATTACGAGCAACTGGGCGGAGATGCCGAAGGCCCAAAGAGAAAGAGGATTGCTAGCGCCCTGGACAAAGAAAGCATCAAGTTGGCTAGAAAGGAAAAAGAAATTTCTGAAAAACCGAGGGTAGTTGTTTCAAGGAAAAGAAAAGGTACATCTCCAAAACCTGCATCTCCAAAACCCAAGACGTCGGGCCAGGAGGAGGAAACTCCTGCGACACCTTCTGCTGCCGAAGTGGAAGAGATTATGAAGGTAATGACTGAATCTTTGCCTGTCAAGCTAAGTCCGCTGGCGCCGGAACTGACGAAGTTTTTTTAGAAGGACAAAGAAGCTTCGGCAGCAGAAAGTCCTGCAAAGCCGAAGAAACGAAGAATTATTCAAGTGACAGATGTGATTCATCAGACACCGCCACCGGTATCGGCGTCAAAAATTGTTACTGCCAAGACCGCTGAAGCCGAAGTCGCCGCATCCGCCGCTACTGGGGCCGAAACCACTGAATTTGCAACCGTCGGAGCCGAAGCTACCGGAGCCGAAGCTGTCGAAACTACCGGAGCCGAAGCTACCGGAGCCGAAGCCGGGACCACCGAAGATTCAAACCTGGAAACCACACTTGAAGTTATTGACAATATACTTCTGAAAATGGCTAAAGAAGAAGCTGCTGTGGCTGCGGTGAGCACGGTTACTGAAAAAGGAAAAGAGCAGGTTGAAGACATTTTGGAGGAAGGAAATTTTAACTTTCAAGATTTACTTGGACAAGAATTAACAGGTGCTGAAAAAGAAGAGCTAAAAAAATATGCCATATCCTGTGGATATAAACCAGGGTCTATGCTATTTGGTGGGGTCAACGAAGGGAAGCTAAGATGCCTTCGGAATCGCACCGAGGCCAAAATTGTTAGGACCTTCTCCAAAAGCGTTGGCCTGCCGAAGATAGAAGCGGACCTTTGCAGGTACCAGCGACAACATATCGCCGGTAGTTTGCTCTATGTTAATTTCAAGGTAAAAAAGTATCGATTTTTTATTATTATATATTTCTTATTTTGAATTAAGTTGTTTTTTGACGAAGGTTGTTTTGGCAGAGTATACTTCTAAGTAAAGTGCTAAGAATGCAACAAGATCTTGAGGATGAAAAGAACGAAGTTACTATCAAAGATCTAGAAAGCAAAGTCAAAAATTACGAAGCTGCTCTGACGGAAAAAGACTCCGTTATTCAGGATCTTAAAATCAAAGTTAAAGATTACGAAGCTGCCGTGGAAAAGAAAGACTTCGTCATTCAATCTTTGGAAGGTTCGTTGGCTGAAGCCCAAGCCGAAAATAGCAGGTTAAACAGTGAATTACTCCAAAGGTCAGAAAAATCTGAGAAAGAAAAGAAGAACCTTGAAACAAATCTGAAGACTGAGATCGAGAAAAATTCAAATTTGCAAAAATCATTGAAGGAACTTCAAGAGAAATGCCTAAATTTCGGCAGCCGATGCGTGCAGCGGCTGAAGGATGTGTTTCACTCTATCGAAGCCAGTTCTGAAAAATTTTCACCTTCAGCTGAAAACCTGCCCAACACCTTGGAATATATTGAAGGCAAGGTTGATGCTCTTGACGAAGTTATTGCTGGGCATGCTGACTTCTGTGCCCTGGTAGCTTCTTGAGGCACAGCTGCCGCTTTTCTGAAGGCTGGCTGTGCGCACGGAAAAATTGTAAATAGGCCAAACTTCAGCTTGTCAGTAGCAGATTTGGTTGATATACCAAGACTAGCCTGAAGCATCGGAAATAGATTTATGACCCAGATTTGGGTAAATGGCGGTCGAAAAATGGCTGGTGACGAAGCTCGAAGCCACCTTAAGCCAGTGAGAAACTTATATTTGTTACTTTTACCTTCTCCTTGAAATTTGCACCTTTCTTATTCTGCTTCTTTAATATGTGCAGGATGACGAAGCTGAAGTTTGACGAAGCTGAAGTATGACGAAGCTGAAGTATGACGGCCTGAAGCTTAATAGTTGCTATAATAGACTTTCCTGCAAAAAATTCTGGAGAGATCTTTGTAATATAATTATAGAAAAAAAAACTTATGTAAATTTGTACATATCTTGTAATATATCTTGTCTCCTTTATCCATGTACAATCTGCTTTGCTGTGAACGAAACTACACTTTTGAGCCGAAGGCGAAAAACACCTTCCCTTCTTTTCGTACACAACGAAGCATGAAAATTTTCCTCTTTCTTCAGAGTTTTTCCTCATTGCCAAAGCATCTGTCTTTTTTGTGGGGTATGATGATGATGATTCTATACATGTCTAAATGAATGTTTATGAATGCAAATGACATGATGTAATGCATTGTGCAAACCATAATCATAGCCCTCATTCCCTTGAGAATGACTCAAATCTTTTTGCCGTTTATTTTTCGGCTTCACCATTTACTTTTCGGTGTATCAGCGCTGACTTTTCGCTGTAAGCCTCCCTTAGGAGCTTCTTCGCCTTTTACTTTCGGTGGAATCAGCGTTTATTTTTTGCTGTAAGCCTCCCTTAGGAGCTTCTTCGCCTTTTACTTTCGGCGGAATCAGCGTTTATTTTTCGCTGTAAGCTCTGCATTCCCTTGGGAACGACTTTTGAGCTTCTTCTTTTCTTTTTCCATTGCACTCGATGGTGCGTCGTCAGCTTTTACATTTACATTTTTGGGGGATATCACTCCTATAGAATTGAAATAAGGAAAAGAAAAATTACATGTTGTGGCCCCATTAAAAACCTTTCTCCCCCTTTGAAAAGGAAAAGGGTGCCATAAGGAAAAACTAAAACAACAATAAAAAATAGAAAAGATTACATCAAATTACACATAATACCGCTGAAGCTCATCCGCATTCCACGATCTAGGAATGTCGTTGTCGTCCATATCCTTTAATCTGTAGGAACCGGGTCTTGACGAAGATACTACCAGAAAGGGGCCTTCCCATTTTAGTTGTAGTTTGCCCACTGTGTCTGGGTTGGCCACTCTTCGAAGCACCAAATGCCCTGGCTTAATGTTCTTCAACCAAACCTTTCTATCACGCCATTTTATTGTTTCGGCTTGGTATTTATTGATATTTTCCACAGCCTGAAGCCTGATCCCCTCTATAGCATCTTTGTCCACAGAACAATCAGTTTCGTCTATCGCCGAAGCCACTATTCTTATTGATCCTGCCTTAGCCTCTTCTGGGGTTATTGCTTCATCACCAAACAGCAATTTGAATGGTGTAAAACCTGTTGACCTTGATACTGTTGTGTTGTGGCTCCACACCACTTTAATTAATTCTTCTGGCCACTTTCCCCTTGGTTGATTGAATATTAACTTCATTATTCCTGTCATTATGATGCCATTAGCCCTTTCAACTAGTCCATTTGACTCGGGATGTCGAACTGAAGCAAAATGGATCTTTGTGCCAATTTGGTCACAAAATTCTTTAAAAGCTTCGGAGTCAAACTGCGTTCCATTGTCCAGAGTGATAGCCTTCGGCACTCCGAAGCGACAAACAATGTTTTGCCAGAAAAACTTTTGGACAGTAACCAAAGTTATTGTGGCTAAAGGCTTTGCCTCAATCCACTTAGAAAAATATTCCACTGCCACTACAACATATCTTAAATTTCCTTGTGCTGGTGGTAGCGGACCTAACAAATCAAGGCCCCACCTTTGTAACGGCCAAGTGGGTTGTATTAACTGAGTTAGAGACGAAGGTTGTTTTTGATCTCTTGCACATTTCTGACAACCTTCGCACTTTTGGACTAGTTCTGCTGCATCCGAAGCTGCTTTTGGCCTTGGCGAAAGACTTTTCCCAGCAAAGGCCTAGATCCAATGTGAGATCCACACAAGCCTGCATGTATTTCCTTCATCAACTCTACACTTTCGGCTCTAGATAAACATTTGAGTAAGGGAGAGCAGACACCATGCTTGTACAACTCCCCTTCTATTATTACATATGGACGAGCTCTTGCCTCTATTCTCTTGTTATAAGCTTCGTCATCTAAAAGGAAATTACCCTTAAGGTAAGAGATGATTTCAGTTCTCCAGTCTTCACTATAAACAGGAGATATGTTGAGGACCGCTCTTTCAAGAAGTTCAACCGAAGGTGCTTTTATTGTTTCAAAAAATACTTCCGAAGGTAAAGGCAGCCCCTGTGCTGCTGACTTGGCTAACAAATAAGCATGCTCATTTTCTCCTCGAGGAATATTTTTTTACAGAAAACCCTTCAAAGGAAGCTTCAATCCTTCGGACAGTATCCAGATACTTCTCAAGCTTCGGGTCTCTTGCCCTACAACTTTTGTCAATATGAACAGAGATAACCTGGGAATCAGTTTTAAGAACCGCCCTTCTGATTCCCATTGCCTTTAACTTCCGAAGACCCAAAAGTAAAGCTTCGTACTCAGCAATGTTATTTGTGCAGTTAAAATCAAGTCTTGCTGCGTAGCAAGTTTTAACTTTGGAGGGTGCGACCAAAACAGCAGCTGCTCCTGCTCCGAAGGTTCCCCAAGAACCATCGCAGAATACTGTCAATGCTTCGGCATCTTTATTTGCCCCTTCTACTTGAGCCCCTGGCGTCCAGTCAGCAATGAAGTCAGCTAACGCCTGGGATTGAATCGAAGATCTGTTTACATAATCAATGCAGAATTCATTGAGTTCCGCAGCCCACTTTCCAATCCTTCCAGTAGCTTCTCTATTTCTCATAATGTCCTTCAATGGTTGTGAAGAAGGGACAATTATATTGTACGCTTGGAAATAATGTCGAAGCTTTCTAGAAGCCATCAAAACAGCATATAGCACCTTCTCCAATTCTGTATAATTTTTCTTTGATAAACTAAGAACTTCAGATACAAAGTATATTGGAGCTTGCTTCTTGATTTGCCCCTCAAGCTTCTCTTGGACAAGTGCGGCACTTACCGTTGAGTGCGAAGCTGCCACATATAACAACAGAGGAGCCCCTGGCGCTGGTGGAGTTAGCATTGTTAGGTCTATCAAATATTGCTTCAGCTCTTCGAAGGCTTTCTGCTGGACTGGTCCCCATTGAAAAACTTCGGCTGTCTTCAGCACTTCGAAGAATGGTAAATTTCTCTCTGCTGATCTAGATATGAATCTGTTGAGAGATGCCAGTCTTCCTATCAATCTTTGAGCCCCCTTCTTTGTACTGGGTGGTTCCATTCGAAGGATAGCTTCGATTTTATTTGGATTAGCCTCAATGCCTTTTGTTGAAACTAGGCAGCCAAGAAATTTCCCTTTCTTCACTCCGAAGACACATTTTTCTGGATTCAACTTTAAACCGGCCTGTCTGAAATTAGCGAAGGTTTCCTGGAGGTCAGTAATGTGGTTCTCTTGCTTCGTGCTTTTTACAATGATATCATCAACATAAGTTAACACATTTCTGCCTATCTGAGACTGAAGAACCTTCGCTATCATTCTGCTGAAGCTTCCTCCAGCATTCTTGAGCCCCTCAGGCATCCAAAGGTAACAATATGTTCCACTAGGGGTTATGAAGCTAGTCTTCGGCTCATCCTCCTTCTTCATCCAGATTTGATGATAGCCTGAATAACAATCCAACAGACTCATAAGCTCTGATGAAGTTGTTGCATCAACTAAGGAATCTATCCTCGGCAATGGAAACTCGTCCTTCGGACAGGCCTTGTTGAGATCAGTAAAATCGATACACATCCTCCATTTACCATTGGCCTTTTTTACCATGACAGTGTTAGCCAGCCATTCTGGGTATTTTACCTCTCTGATAACTCCAGCACTGAGAAGTCTTTTCACTTCATTTCGAGCACCTTCAGCCTTGTCATCAGACATCTTCCGAAGCCTCTACTTTCTGGGTCTGAAGGATGGATCAACATTAAGCGAATGCTCAATAACATCCCTGTTAACTCCGCAAAGATCACTAGCCGACCATGCAAAGACATCTTTGTTGTTGAACAAGAATCTTATCAAGGTTTTCTCTTGTTCTGCAGACAATTGAGATCCTAGCAGCACCTTCTGCTTTGCGATATCTTCGCATAAAAGCATGGGTTTCGGCTGATCGGCCGAAGCAGCCTTCTCCCTTCTATGCTTGTACTGCTCACAAGCTTCGACTTCATCTATGTTATGGATTGCCTTTGAATCAGTCCAATTCCCTTCGGCCTTTCTGGCGGCTTCCTGACTCCCATAAATAGCAATAGGTCCCTGATCCGAAGGTATCTTCATGCAAAGATATGCTGGATGAAGTATTGCTTCGAAAGCATTGAGTGTTCCGCGACCAATGATAGCATTGTAAGGATACTCCATGTCAACAATGTCAAACACAATTTGCTCAGTCCTTGTGTTGTTGACAAATCCGAAGGTTACTGGCATGGTAATCTTCCTAAGTGCTACAATCTGCCGCCCTCCAAAGCCACAAAGAGGGTGCGTAGCATAATGGATCTTGTCTTTGGGCTCTTGCATTTGTCTGAAAGCCTTAGCAAATATGATATCTGCTGCACTACCTGTATCAACCAAAACATTATGGACCAGAAATCCTTTGATCACACAAGAGATAACCATAGCATCATTGTGTGGGTAATCCTTGAGCTGAAGATCCTCTTGAGAAAAGGTAATTGGGATGTGAGACCATCTTGATTTGATGAAGGGTCCTTGTATCCCTACATGCTGTACTCTTCGCTGTGCCTCCTTCTTCTGCTTCTTGTTGGCCGGCTCTGAACATGAAACGCCTGTTATCGGGAGAACTAGCTTCGGGGCCGAAGCAGTTCCAGCTTGATTCTTGACCGAAGCCATCAGCTCAAACAAGTGGAAGTGAGTTGACCGGAGGTGGGCGCCAATGTTGGGGACTTGTTCTCAAATGCTATGAATTAAGAACAAGACAACATAACATGTTAAATATTAATGCCCTTCGTCCACTGAAGCATTATATCCCCAAGGATTTAATGAACTTCGGACGAAGACCATGAGTGAAATGTTACGAAGGTCATACCTTCGTAAGTAAACTTACAAAATAAAATGAATTAATATATCAAACATGAAACATTAAAGATAAATGTATCAGAAATAAGCAACATTATTCACATATTTTATTATCTGATCATAAAAATGTCAGAACGTAAAGTTTGAGTACAATTATACCTTCTCCTTGACAGATGATAATTCCCGAGCAATGCATTTGCAATTACAGGAATCCGTGAACAGTAAAGGAATACTGTTCACTATTTATAGGCACAGGACACAGCCTGTGAGGAATTACAATCATGTCCCTCATAAAAGTTTACAACATTGACTCAGACCCTTATGGGCTAAAATGTCATTCTATCTTTAAGTCGGTTCGATCCTTCGTCTTCAGGCATGCTGCAACACCGAAGCTTTATAAGTGGTAGCTTCGGTCATCATGTATAAGCAGCTTTAGCCGAAGCTGTTTCTTCCTGCAGGACCTTCGGCGACGAAGCATGACCCCAACAGGGGAGTTTTGGCACTTGATCAATTTCACTCTTGCATTATCTCCCTTTGTGCCCAAACAAGTGTGTTTGACTTAGAGATAGGAAAATGAATTTGATTTGCAAAAACAAACCAAGTGGTGGCCAAGAGTGATCCAAATATGTCAAAACTTGTGCAAAGACAATTTTGTTCTCAATTGCAATGATGTTGCACTTCTTTTGGTTGCTTTTGGATGTGTTGGCATAAATCACCAAAAAGGGGGAGATTGAAAGGGAAATGTGCCCTTGGGAAATTTCTATTATGTTTTGGTGATTAAGTGCCCAACACATTTAATTAAGTTCTTATGTGCTGAATGAAGAGAAAAGTGCAAATCAAGACATGAGGTATGTTTCTAGACTTAGTATATTGTTTTGAGTACTAACATATTTTGTCTAAGTGCTAGAAACAGGAAAAGAAAGAATTGCAAATCACTTGGCTGTGTGCAGCCAAAGTCCAGCTCGGCCTGGCACACCAGACTGTCCGGTGGTGCATCGGACAGTGTCCGGTGCGCCAAGCTGGTTTCCGGTGAACAGGCCGCTCTCGGAAAAGTTTGGCGGCGTACGACTATAAATCACCGGACTGTCCGGTGGTGCACCGGACTGTCCGTTGAGCCAACGGTCACCAGCGCAACGGTCGGTCGCGCAATCCGCGGGCAATGCGTGGCCCACGCCAACGGTCGGCAGGGGGCACCGGACTGTCCGATGTGCACCGGACAGTGTCCGGTGCGCCAACCGGCCCGGAGCTGCAACGGTCGTCTACGTTAGAAAAGGAAGGAGATCGGCACCGGACCATCCACAGTGACTATCCGGTGGCGCACTGGACTGTCTGGTGCGCCACTCGACAGAAGGCAAGGATAGCCTTCCTTGTTGATCTTCAACGGCTCCTAGCTGCCTTGGGGCTATAAAAGGGACCTCTAGGTGCTTGGAGGAGTAAACCAAGCTTACAAGAAACATTCTAAGACTCCAATACTCCAACTTCACGCATTCGATTCTTTGAGATAGTGACTTGAGCTCCATTTGAGTTGTGAACTCCGTGCGTTGTGTTTTGAGCTCGAGTTGTGACTTGTGTGCGTGATTGTGCTGTGGATTTGAGTCTTGTGTGTGTTGCTCTCCCCTCCCTTACTTCTGTGCTTCTTTTGTGATCATCATTGTAAGGGCGAGAGGCTCCAAGTTGTGGAGATTCCTCGTAAACGGGAGAAAGATTAAGAAAGGAAAAACCGTGGTATTCAAGTTGATCATCGGATCACTTGAAAGGGGTTGAGTGCAACCCTCATCCATGGGGACGCCACAACGTGGAAGTAGGCAAGTGTTACTTGGCCAAACCATGGGATAAAATCGTGTGTCTCTTGTGTGCTTTCTCTTTGATTGTCTGTGTTCACAAGAGCTCGTTTCAAGCTACTTAGCCGTTCTAACTTTCATAACTAAGTTTTGTAGCTATTAGTGTTGAATTTTACAGGATCACCTATTCACCCTCCCTCTAGGTGCTCTCAATCAATTGCTGTGAATCAAGAGCAAGCCAACACATTTGTTATACGTTAAAGACCTTTGTCCTTTGAGTCATTATTCCCTCTCGGGTATAATGAATCTTAAACGAAGGTCATAAAGGACAAGTCTTCATTATCCACAAATATAAAAAATATAATCACAATTGTTATATAAAGTCACATATTTACTTCATAATGAGTATGTTGATGTTATCAATATTTGTATTACATTGATACCTTCTGCTTGCTTGAAGGTAGTGACGTGAGTCCGATTACAATCTATTGTGAATAGTACAGGGGTACTGTTCATCTATTTATAGGCTATCGTACAGCTTCATACGTCATTACATTTCTACCCTTAATGATTACATACAAGGTTTACAAATGTCATAGGGACATCATCGTCATTTGTATTCAATAACTTGAACAACACCTTCTCCTTATGTTGCCTTCCTACTTCATCGTGACGAAGTTTGCTTCATCGTATTTCCCTTGAGTTATGACAAATCTTTTCCGGTGACGAAGCACCTGTAATACTTAATAACATGCTAAAAACAAATAGTTAGTCGTGTTTTTAGGACCTTCGAAAGACGAAGGCCCCCAACACAGTGAATGGCATAGCTAATAGCCACTTTTAAATAGTGTGATTCTCTCTCAACGATATGCCAATGATTACCGTCCAGATTTAAAACAAATTAGATGAGTTTTCAAACAACAAATGAGATGTCAAGGAATGTTGCAATGTTGCGCTAGCTAGCTAAATACATGAGTGATCCGATGATTTGAATTATTTGATCACATGGTATTATTATTCTTCTTCTTCTTTAATAGAACACTTGGGTCATAAAGCATTGGAGCAAGTTTGTAGTCACTATATCCAAAGTGACACAACACATTTTCTACACAATTTGGACTGCACAAGTTTTACCCCCATCATTTTCTTATCTGAGTAGCTTTATATTAAGAATAGCATAACACTCCTTCAAATATTTCATTTCAAGGTTACTAGAAAAAAGTCTTTCACTAGCTCCCCATGACCTCTGCGTGGTTAGGCAGGCAAAAGCAAAGAGGTTAATAGAAAAAAGTCTTTCACTAGCTCCTCGCGCCCTCTATGGGTTTGGGTGGGCGTCGAGGGAACGCATTCGAGAGCACACGTGGGAATAATGTGGTTGTGTGCGGGTGTCTAATCTGCTCGCAATCGTGTTGCGAGAGCGCACAAGTTGGGGTCTGGGTCTAGGACTCGAAATGAGCCAGACTCGACTCGGTCTCCTTATGAGCTCAAGGTAGAGGCTTAACTCGACCCTGGCTCATGTGATGGCTCACAAGCCAACCTGTTTTGCTTTAGATTCTAGAGAAGATAACTAATATATGCATGAATAATAGAGCATATGCTAGGTAAAATCATGGATCAAGGAGTGTAGATAGCATATAATAGAAAAATAATCAAGCAGACTTGGTGTATCCAAAATCTTGGGCTCTTGATCTCTATTGGACCAGTTTAGGCTTAGCTCGTGAGCCTGTGTAAGCAAGCACATCTCGACTCAATTGCATAGCGAGCAAAAAAGACTGGCTTAGCTCGTTCGTGGCTCAGGAGCTGCTATAAGATCAAGTTGGCTTATAAGTCTTGAGTTTTTTCTAGCCCTATTGGACGGTGGCCCGGAGGCAGATTTAAGAGTGTGGGATATAACCGATGCATGCATCCCAAAGTAAGGATGACAGTAACACCCACGAGTGTGGGTGCCCACGAGTTTTACACCCATCGGATGTAGGTCTAGGTGTCAAATTCCACCCACGGATCTACATCCGACCCAACCCAAAAAAATAATGGGTTAGGGCGGGGTGTCTTTTTCTCCCACGGGTGTCCTATGTGCCCAGAATACTAATTTTTGATTTTTTTGTTCACAAATGATTTTGGTTCAGTCCAGTCAAACCTTAGGTCATCTACTCATCTTAACTTCGTAAAGTGTGAATTTATATTGCATTATGTACTACGTGTTTCTAATAAGTATATGCGTGTGTTCTAAATAATTATATGTGTTTTCTGTGGTGCTTTTATTTAATTATTTGCATTATCGATAACCCAGCAGGTGTGTGGTAGGTGCGAGCGTGACTTGATGTTGTTAACATAGGTTGGTGTTTGTTCCACCTATACTTAGGGATAGTAACGAGCTCTAAATTTTACACTACAAAATTTAAAGATCAAATTAAATTAGGATCGAACTCTATTTATATTCATTTTTAACTAAAATTTGCTAAGGGCTCAAACGAAAAATTTAGGTGATGTTTGGTTCACCAAACGTAACGTAAATGGTTTATGGTAATGACTCACACCCGATTACGAGCGGTAATAAGTTTGAATAGACCTATATCAATTTCTAGTGTGGTATCTGATTACGGTTGAACTTAAACAAATATAATTTAACGTTATTAGTTACCAATTACGTTTCTAATATATGAACCAAATGACACCTTAGATAGTGATCCATTACCATCCCTATCTGCACCACATCCACCCATTGTCATCTCAAACGTTGTTTTCCTCGTTGCTTTCCCCTCCATGGGCACGGATACATTGTTTCTAAAAAGAAACGATTCCTAAGGCTATCTCCAAATGTTCCTTCCAAATCCTCTTATTCATACTTTCTATTCACATTTAAATACATTTCCCTTAACTATTTTCCCTCTATTTCTCTTCCTCTCCAACTAATCCCCATATTTAGCTATCATTTACTCTTTAACTGAGCTATTTGCCTTTTATATACCAGTTTTTTAGAGTTTTAAAAATACTACTATATTTATAATACCGTAATACACATTGTTATATAGTAATTATACTGAAAAGAAAAGATATTAATTTTATAATTAAAGCACTAATTAACAAAATGAGGGAAGATTAGAATTTCCCTACGGGCTTGTTTGGGATAAAGGGTAATGGAGTGGATTGAGGGGGCTATAATCCCTCACTATTCAAAATTGAGTAGTGATGGACTCTAGCCCCCTTAATCCACTCCATTATCTTTGATCCTAAACAAGCCCTACACGGGTGGAATACTTCTCTCCCCATGGAAAGGGTGCTGGAGGGGGCACCGTTGGACCCCTCCTCCCTCATTTGTACACCCTGTCGGAGACAGCAGCCGGCATAAGCTGTTAGAGTTAGCCTAACAATTCCTACTCTTCACTAACCTATCACATTAGTAACAAGACAATAAATACACAGAAAAATTACTGTACTTTTTGCACTGCGAGTGCACCAACAAAAGAAAAGAAATAGTCGACCTAGTCAGCCATTGCACCGTGGCAAGCCCACATTGTTGTAATAAAAGTGAAAACGATCGCAGCGTTGGTAAATGGTACGAACTAGAAGTGTGCTGCAAGGGATATCGGTTTCATATTTTATGCTTGATTAAAGGCAATAGTTTGTACAACGGAAACATGATTGGTTATATTTATATATAAGATCACAAAATTGTCAAATTGATTTGACATCGAACTGCCCCGTTGCCACTTAGTGCTTTCACGTGGTGCTCGTGGGCCTCCAAAGTTTGACTAAAATGGCCCTTCATGGCCTAGAAACTGATCTTCAGTTTGTAGTGACCCATTCGTCAGTTAAGAAGAAAACCCATGGGCCACGGATACGAGGGCATGTAAGCTACTTTTGGTGGTAGTTTCATTATAGAACATATATAAGAGCTTATGAGAAGTCTCTCTTAAATTAAGTTTTTTAGAAAAACACAAAAACGTGTCTCCAACAGTTATCCTAAAATGCTCCTAACTTTTTCATAGCATCTAAATCATAAATACAGTAAAGACACTATATATATATATATATATTCTTAATTTTTTCACTTAGGTATCTAAGTATCTTACAAAGACATTTTATTTAATTGGGTTGTATGGTCAAACGTGACATCAGGAGCAACTCGTCCACTTCATCCGTAACGAAACGACCAATGAAAACGACGAGATCTTTAAAGAAACAGTTTTGTACTAGTGTTTGACAATGCAGCAAACAAACCGGCCGGTTCATCCTCATCCGTTCATGACAAGCAACTGGTCAACTTCAACTAGAGGGAACTTAGGGCGATGCAAACATTGTTCAAAGTAAGTTTTTATAGCTCTAACTTTGATTCCTTTTGGATACACTTTCGCTACTTAAATTATAAGATATATTTTTCCTCAAAAGTTTGTAATTCAAAATAAAATAAATAAAACGTTAAATGACCACAAGGCATTAAATTTCAAAAGAGATAAATCATTAATAAAAAAGAATAAAAGAAGATAGTGATAGGCTATTTTGCTGAGCTGTTCTAGTGACACAAAGTTGTGATGTGAACCTCACAAAAATAGTAAGAGACTTGCCTGAATTCTAGCTTTTTCAGGCGACGATTATGTCAAAGCATATTGAGCTTGACTCATTTATTTATTAGTAAATTCTAGAATAAATCTATAATAACAACTCATGAATGGTGAAAATAGAAGTATTGAATTTTTAGTCCCATATAGAAAGTGAAAGGGGATAGAGCCAATTTAAATAGTTTGTTTCTTGCTATTTCTTGAAAGAAAGCAAAGATAAGCTAAAGCCACACACACGCGCGTATTTCACTATTTTTTGTGTGATTATTTGTGTGACTTCTGACTTGCAGTATGACGACGGGCGCTAATTTTGTTTCTATTTTTTGTTGTTTTGTACAATTTCTTTTATATTTTTTATCGTTTTAAAGGGAAATGTTCCATAGGGCAATTTCTACCTGTTTTGGTGACTAAGTGTTCAACACATCATCATAAACTAACTATCTTCATATGAGTATGAGCACATGTCCATAAAAAGACAAATTGAAGAGATCAAGTCTAAATGACCTAAAATAGAGGTCCAAAAGTGCAAATTTGGCCAAATCAACATAAACATGAAGTTTAAGTGTTTGAGTAAGTTGCACATACCCTATTCTATGTTTCTAGCACTTTGTTTTGGCTACTAACTCATTCCTGCAAAAAAGTGTATTTTGGACTTGAAACAAGCCATATTGCAAATCCTGGTGAAACCGAGGAGAAAATGTATGTTTCCTACACCTAGTCAATTCGACTAAATGCTAACTATATCTAAGTCGTAAGAAAGCTACCAAGGAAAGCAAAAAAGGTTTGGAGAAGTTTGGCCAAAATAGTCAAAGGTGGTCTGGGCTAGGGTGCACCGAACGGTCCGGTGGCGCACGGGACCGGGTCCGTGCGACCCTGGCCGTACTGCTTGGTCTCAGGATTTTTCTTTAAAAATCACTGGACTGTGAATAGTACCTGGTCCGGTGTGCACAGATTGCTTCTACAATAGCTAATCCAGGCGCCAACGACTAGCTGACGTCACTAGACGGTCCAGTGGTGCACCAGACTGGTCCAATGCCACTCGGCTAAGGAAACATACCAATCAAAAGATTCGCCGACTGTTACTGTGGATGGTCCGATGCACCACCAGACGATCCTGTTTGCCCGCGGTCAGAAAAGTTTTAGAGCTCCCAAATGGAGGAGGCAACGACTCTTAGTCCTCTAGGCGTCTCCAACCAGTACTCAAAGCACCTCAAGAGCACACCAACACTCTGAAACTCTGTAACCTCGCATTCCAGTGATTTTAGTGAGATCAGAGCGCCAATTTTGAGTTGTATTGTGATATTGTATTCTTGCGCTCGTTTCTTTGTGTTTCAAGCGTGTGTTGTTGTGCTTTGCTCTTGTGTGTATTCTATCTCCCTCTCTTACTTTAAGTTGTGATTTTAATTATTTGTAAGGATATTAGAGATTTAGTGTTGTGGAGAATTCTCATAAACGGGAATGCGTGATATAAGGAAGAACCGTGATACTCAAGTTTGATCTTTGTATCACTTGAGAGAGGTTGATTGCAACCCTTGTCCAAAGGAGGACACCACATCGTAGAGGTAGGCTTTGGCCGAACCACGAGATAAAAGTTGTTGCGTCTCTTGTCTCATTTACTTTGTTGCGATCTTTCTTTTTCATAATTTCTCTCTACTCACTTGAAATATTGCTCTTAGATTCTTTTATATCTTGAAAGAGTAATCAAGTGAAGGGAATTTTTCTCTCTTCTTCTCACCCAAACTTGGTTTTAGTTTGCACTCACTCAATTATTAGACCAAGTTTGTGTTGTTTTAAGCTATTTTTGCTGGATCACTTATTGACCCCATCTAGATGCTCTCATTTTTCTATAACTATCCAACTTTATCTTGCCTAATAAGTTCAAAACCGAATCTATTAGATAATGGAGATCATAACTGAGTCAATTTTCTATCTTTCTGTGTGTGGTAACCTTGAGCCTAATTTCCCTATATAATAAAGATGGTGTTATCTATAAAAGGCACTAGAAACAACCAATCTACTATGCGTTATGGTTTAGACAAGAGAGTCTTCAGTATTACGCAATCTCAAACTACTCCATCCCAGATGCCGGCATGCTGACAACGATGGGGAGAGTAGTGTCTCCAAAATCTCGATCCACTAAAGAACATGCATGGGTTAGAGCGAATCGGGGTTTTAAGCAGCGATCACATGACTGCTCACTGAGTTGATCTGCACTGTGATGTCTACGAACTTCAACAACACCACAACTCATCTTCAACCAGATTGGAACATCCCCACGATGAGTAATGATGAGTTTGCTAGTTGCATTCATGACAGATTTAATCTACAACTGGACATGCTTTCATTTGTTATTTGCAATTTATCCATTGTTGATTGTTTTAGGAATTAATGTTATCATAAAATGTACATTTAACATGTTATTACATATATCTTATATTAAAATTGTGCCTTTAGTTTATTACAGTTATATGTGAAAGAGAATTAGGCTTACACCTATTTCCTAATTGATTTTGGTGGTTGAATTGCCCAACACAAATAATTGGACTAACTAGTTTGCTCTAGTCTATAAGTTCTACAGGTGCCAAAGGTTCACAATAAGGCAATAAAAAGACCAAGAAAAAGGGTTCAAACAAAAGAGTAAAGGGACAACCGAAGGCACCCTGGTCTGGCGCACCGGACTGTCCGGTGCACCAGGGGACTCCAAGCTGAACTCTTCACCTTCGGGAAATCTCAGAGGCGCTTTGCTATAATTCACCGGACTGTCCGGTGCCCCACCGGATAGTGTCCGATGCTCCAGAGGAGAGCAACTCTGAACTCGCCAACTTCGGGAATCCGCTCTGCTAAAATTCACCGGACTGTCCGGTGAGTCACCGGACAGTGTCCGGTGCACACCGGACTGTCTGGTATGACAGCGGAGCAACGGCTAGTTCGCGCGCAACGGTCGACTGCAACGCATTAAATGCGCGCCTGCGCGCGCAGAGGAGCAGAGCACGCACGGGTGGCACACCGGACAGCCTACAAGGCCTGTCCGGTGCACCACCGGACAGCCAGGCGGGCCCACAAGACAGAGCTCCAAAGGTCGGAACCCAACGGCCGGCTGACGTGGCTGGCGCACCGGACAGTGTCTGGTGGCGCACCGGACTGTCCGGTGCGCCATGCGATTGCAGCCTTCCAACGGCCACTTTGTGGTGGTTGGGGCTATAAATACCCCCAACCACCCCACATTCAAGTCATCCATGTTTTCACCTTCCAACTACTTACAAGAGCTCTAGCATTCAATTCTAGACACACCAAAGAGATCAAATCCTCTCCCAATTCCACTCAAAGCTTTAGTGATTAGAGAGAGTGATTGTTGTGTTCATTTGAGCTCTTGCGCTTGGATTGCTTCTTTTTCTCATTCTTTCTTGCGATCATCTCAATTGTAATCAAGGCAAGAGACACCAATTGTGTGGTGGTCCTTGCAGGGAAGTTTGGTTCCCGTGAGATTGAGAAGAGAAGCTCACTCGGTCCGAGGGACCGTTTGAGAGAGGGAAAGGGTTGAAAGAGACCCGGTCTTTGTGACCACCTCAACGGGGAGTAGGTTAGAGAGAACCGAACCTCGGTAAAACAAATCCGTGTGTCTCACTTCTTTACTCGCTTGCGATTTGTTTTTACGCCCTCTCTCGGACTCGCTTATATTTCTAACACTAACCCGGCTTGTAGTTGTGATTAAGTTTGTAAATTTCAGATTTGCCCTATTCACCCCCCTCTAGGCGACTTTCAATTGGTATCAGAGCCCGATGCTTCATTAGAGCCTAACCGCTCGAAGTGATGTCGGAAGATCACGCCAAGAGAGAGATGGAGACCGGCGACAAGCCCACTACAAGCCACGGGAAGACTTCATCGGAAGAGTCCCGCAACAAAGGGAAGGGGAAGGAGAAGAAATCCTCTTCCCACAAGTCGCATCGGAGAGGCGACAAGCACAAGAAGATGAGGAAAGTGGTCTACTACGAGACCGACTCTTCATCACCATCGACCTCCGGCTCCGATGCGCCGTCCGTAACTTCTAAGCTCCATGAGCGCAAGAAGTATAGTAAGATTTCCCTACTCTATCCTTGTATTTCAAAATGTACTCCTTTACTCTCCGTTCCATTAGGCAAACCACCGGTTTTTGACGGTGAAGATTATAATATGTGGAGTGACAAAATGAGGCATCATCTAACCTCACTCCACACAAGCATTTGGAATGTTGTTGAGTTTGCTGTACAGGTACCATCCGTGGGGGATGAAGACTACGACTCGGACGAAGTGGCCCAAATTCACCACTTTAACTCCCAAGCCACCACTATACTCCTCGCCTCTCTAAGTCGAGAGGAGTATAATAAGGTGCAAGGGTTAAAGAGTGCGAAGGAAATTTGGGACGTACTAAAGACCGCGCACGAAGGAGACGAGGTGACAAAGATCACCAAGCGGGAGACGATCGAGGGGGAGCTCGGTCGCTTCATGCTTAACCAAGGGGAGGATCCACAAGCTATGTACAACCGCTTGAAGACCTTGGTGAACCAAGTGCGCAACCTCGGGAGCGAAAAATGGGATGACCATGAGATGGTCAAGGTTATTCTTAGATCCCTCATCTTTCTTAACCCTACGCAAGTTCAATTAATTCGAGGTGATCCTAGATACAAGCTAATGTCTCCTGAGGAGGTTATAGGAAAATTTGTGAGCTTTGAGCTAATGATTAAAGGCTCAAAGAAAATCATCGAGCAAGGCACCTCCTCCACACCCGAAGCACAATCGGTGGCATTCAAGGCGGCGGAGGAGAAGAAGGAGGAGTCTACATCAAGTAGACAACCAATCGACGCCTCCAAGCTCAACAATGAGAAAATGGCGCTTATCATCAAAAGATTCCGCCAAATCCTCAAGCAAAGGAGGGGAAAGATTACAAGCCCCGCTCCAAGAAAGTGTGCTACAAATGTGGTAAGCCCGGTCACTTCATTGCTAAATGTCCATTATCTAGTGATAGTGATAGGGGCGACGACAAGAAGGGGAGAAGAAAGGAGAAGAAGAGGCACTACAAGAAGAGGGGCGGCGATGCCCATGTGTGCCGCGAGTAGGACTCCGAGGAGAGCTCCTCCGACTCCTCCTCCGATGAGGACGCCGCTAACATCGCCGTCACCAAGGGACTTCTCTTCCCCAACGTCGGCCACAAGTGCCTCATGGCAAAAGACGGGAAAAAGAAGAAGGTTAAATCCAAATCCTCCACTAAATATGAGTCCTCTAGTGATGATAATGCTAGTGATGAGGAAGATAATTTGCGTACTCTTTTTGCTAACCTCAACATGCAACAAAAAGAAAAACTAAATGAACTAATTAGTGCCATCCATGAGAAGGATGAACTCTTGGACTCCCAAGAGGACTTCCTAATCAAGGAAAACAAAAAGCATGTTAAGGTTAAAAATGCTTATGCTCTGGAAGTTGAAAAATGTGAGAAATTAACTAGTGAGCTAAGCACATGCCATGATTTGATTGCCAACCTTAGAAATGAAAATGCTAGATTAATTGCTAAGGTTGATTCTAATGTTTGTAATGATTCAATTTCTAATCTTAGAGATGATAATGCTAATCTGCTTGCTAAGATTGATAAATTGAATGATTCTCTTGCTAGCCTTAGAAATGAAAATGAAAAATTAATTGCTAAGGCTAAAGATTTTGATGTTTGCAATGTTACTATTTCTAACCTTAGAAGTGAAAATGATATATTACATGCTAAGGTTGTAGAATTAAAATCTTGCAAACCCTCTACATCTATCGTTGAGCATGTTTCTATTTGCACTAGATGTAGAGATGTTGATATTGATGTTATTCATGATCATATGGCATTAATTAAACAACAAAATGATCATATAGCAAAATTAGATGCTAAAATTGCCGAGCATGAACTTGAAAATGAAAAATTTAAATTTGCTCGTCGTATGCTTTATAGTGGGAGACGCCCTGGCATCAAGGACGGCATTGGCTTCCAAAAGGGGGACAATGTCAAACTTAATGCCCCTCCCAAGAAATTATCCAACTTTGTTAAGGGCAAGGCTCCCATGCCTCAGGATAACGAGGGTTACATTTTGTACCCTGCCGGTTATCCCGAGCACAAAATTAGGAGAATTCATTTTAGGAAGTCTCACTCTGGCCCTAATCATGCTTTCATGTATAAGGGTGAGACATCTAGCTCTAGGCAACCAACCCGTGCTAAGTTGCCTAAGAAGAAAACTCCTACTGCATCAAATGATCATAGCATTTCATTTAAAAATTTTGATGCATCTTATGTTTTAACTAACAAATCCGGCAAGGTAGTTGCCAAGTTTGTTGGGGGCAAACACAAGGGCTCCAAGACTTGTGTTTGGGTACCCAAAGTTCTTGTGTCTAATGCCAAAGGACCCAAAACCGTTTGGGTACCTAAAGTCAAGAACTAAAATTGTTTTGTAGGTTTATGCATCCGGGGGCACAAGTTGGATCATCGATAGCGGGTGCACAAACCACATGACAGGGGAGAAGAAAATGTTCTCCTCCTACGAGAAAAACCAAGATCCCCAACGAGCTATTACATTCGGGGATGGGAACCAATGTTTGGTCAAAGGTTTGGGTAAAATTGCTATATCTCCTGATCATTCCATTTCCAATGTTTTTCTTGTAGATTCTTTAGATTACAACTTGCTTTCCGTTTCCCAATTATGTCAAATGGGCTACAACTGTCTATTCACTGATGTAGGTGTCACTGTCTTTAGAAGGAGTGATGATTCAATAGCATTTAAGGGAATGTTAGAGGGTCAGCTATACTTGGTAGATTTTGATAGAGCTGAACTCGACACTTGCTTAATAGCTAAGACTAACATGGGGCTGGCTCTGGCATCGCCGACTAGCACATGTTGGAATGAAGAATCTTCATAAGCTTCTAAAGGGAGAGCACATTTTAGGATTAACAAATGTTCATTTTGAGAAAGACAGGATTTGTAGCGCATGCCAAGCTGGGAAGCAAGTTGGTGTTCATCATCCACACAAGAACATCATGACGACTGACAGGCCACTGGAGCTCCTACACATGGATTTATTTGGCCCGATTGCTTATATATGCATCGGCGGGAGTAAGTACTGTCTAGTTATTGTGGATGATTATTCTCGCTTCACTTGGGTATTCTTTTTGCAGGAAAAATCTCAAACCAAAGAGACCTTAAAGGGATTCTTGAGACGGGCTCAAAACGAGTTCGGCTTAAGGATCAAGAAAATAAGAAGCGACAATGGGACGGAGTTCAAGAATTCACAAATTGAAGGCTTCCTTGAGGAGGAGGGCATCAAGCATGAGTTCTCTTCTCCCTACACCCCACAACAAAATGGTGTAGTGGAGAGGAAGAATAGAACTCTATTGGACATGGCAAGAACCATGCTTGATGAGTACAAGACGCCGGATCGGTTTTGGGCCGAGGCAGTTAACACCGCTTGCTACGCCATCAACCGGTTATATCTACACCGAATCCTCAAGAAGACATCATACGAACTCCTAACCGGTAAAAAGCCCAACATTTCATATTTTAGAGTCTTTGGTAGCAAATGCTTTATTCTTGTTAAAAGAGGTAGAAAATCTAAATTTGCTCCTAAGACAGTAGAAGGCTTTTTACTAGGATATGATTCAAACACAAGGGCATATAGAGTCTTTAACAAGTCCTCAGGACTAGTTGAAGTTTCTTGTGACGTTGTGTTTGATGAAACTAACGGCTCTCAAGTAGAGCAAGTTGATCTTGATGAGATAGGTAATGAAGAGGCTCCGTGCATCGCGCTAAGGAACATGTCCATTGGAGATGTGTGTCCTAAGGAATCCGAAGAGCCACCACATGCACAAGATCAACCATCCTCCTCCACGCAAGCATCTCCACCAACTCAAAATGAGGACGAGGCTAAAGTTGATGAAGGAGAAAATCAAAATGATGAGCCACCTCAAGATGACGGCAATGATCAAGGGGGAGATGCAATTGATCAAGACAAGGAGGATGAGGAAGTTGCAAAGCCGCCACACCCAAGAGTCCACCAAGCAATCCAACGAGATCACCCCGTCGACACCATCCTCGGCGACATTCATAAGGGGGTAACTACTAGATCTCGTGTTGCACATTTTTGTGAGCATTACTCTTTTGTTTCCTCTATTGAGCCACACAGGGTAGAGGAAGCACTCCAAGATTCGGATTGGGTGATGGCGATGCAAGAGGAGCTCAACAATTTCACTAGGAATGAGGTATGGCATTTAGTTCCACATCCTAATCAAAATGTTGTAGGAACCAAATGGGTCTTCCGCAACAAGCAAGATGAGCATGGAGTGGTGACAAGGAACAAAGCTCGACTTGTGGCCAAGGGATACTCCCAAGTCGAAGGTTTGGATTTTGGTGAAACCTATGCACCCTTAGCTAGGCTTGAGTCAATTCGTATATTATTAGCCTATGCTACTTACCATGGCTTCAAGCTTTATCAAATGGACGTGAAGAGTTCCTTCCTCAACGGACCAATCAAGGAAGAGGTCTATGTTGAGCAACCTCCCGGCTTTGAAGACAGTGAGTACCCTAACCATGTCTATAGGCTCTCTAAGGCGCTTTATGGGCTCAAGCAAGCCCCAAGAGCATGGTATGAATGCCTAAGGGATTTCCTTATTGCTAATGGCTTCATAGTTGGAAAGGCCGATCCTACTCTATTCACTAAAACTCTTGACAATGATTTGTTTGTATGCCAAATTTATGTTGATGATATCATATTTAGATCTACTAACGAATCTACATGTGAAGAATTTAGTAGGATCATGACACAGAAATTCGAGATGTCAATGATTGGGGAGTTGAAGTATTTCTTAGGATTTCAAGTAAAGCAACTCCAAGAAGGCACCTTCATTAGCCAAACGAAGTATACTCAAGACATTCTAAACAAGTTTGGAATGAAGGATGCCAAGCCCATCAAGACTCCCATGGGAACCAATGGGCATCTCGACCTCGACACGGAAGGTAAATCCGTCGATCAAAAGGTATACCGGTCGATGATTGGTTCATTATTCTATTTATGTGCATCTCGACCGGACATTATGCTCTCCGTATGCATGTGTGCAAGATTCCAAGCCGACCCTAAGGAAGCTCACCTTACGGCCGTAAAACGAATCTTGAGATATTTGGCTTATACTCCTAAGTTTGGGCTTTGGTACCCTCGGGGATCCACATTTGATTTAATTGGTTATTCGGATGCCGATTGGGCGGGGTGTAAGATTAATAGAAAGAGCACATCGGGGACTTGCCAGTTCTTAGGGAGATCCTTGGTGTCTTGGGCTTCAAAGAAGCAAAATTCCGTAGCTCTTTCTACTGCCGAAGCCGAGTATATTGCCGCAGGCCACTGTTGCGCGCAATTGCTTTGGATGAGGCAAACCCTTAGGGACTATGGTTACAAATTAACCAAAGTTCCTCTTCTATGTGATAATGAGAGTGCAATCCGCATGGCGGATAATCCCGTTGAGCATAGCCGCACTAAACACATAGCCATTCGGTATCATTTCTTAAGGGATCACCAACAAAAGGGGGATATCGAGATTCCATATATTAACACTAAAGATCAATTAGCCGATATCTTTACCAAGCCACTAGATGAACAAACTTTTAACAAACTTAGGCATGAGCTAAATATTCTTGATTCTAGGAATTTCTTTTGATGTCTTGCACAAATAGCTCATAAATATACCTTTGATCATGTCTCTTTTATATATGCTATGACTAATGTGTTTTCAAGTGTATTTCAAACCAAGTCATAGGTATATTGAAAGGGAATTGGAGTCTTCGGCGAAAACAAAGGCTTCCACTCCACTCCACAACTCATCCTTCGCCGTCGCTCCGAGCAATTCTTCGTCTTTGGTATAATCTTCACTCATATGTTATTTAACAAAGGGGGAGAAAGTAGTCAAAGGGCTCTAATGATTCTGTTATTGGCGATTCATGCCAAAGGGGGAGAGAGTATGAGCCCAAAGCAAAAGGACCGCACCACCACCAAATTTTAAAACTTATGATTTTCAAATTGATATCTCATTGTGTTCAAAAGGGGGAGAAAGTAGTATTTTCAAAATTGATATCTTAAAACCCTCTTAAACACTAAGAGGAAATTTTTATTAAGGGGGAGCTTTGTTTAGTCAAAGGAAAAGCATTTGAAACAAGGGGAGAAACTTTGAAATCTTGAAAATGCTTCGCAAAATCTTATTCATTTACCTTTGACTATTTGCAAAAGGACTTTGAAAAGCATTTACAAAAAGAATTTGCAAAAACAAAACATGTGGTGCAAGCGTGGTCCAAAATGTTAAAAATAAAGAAACAATCCATGCATATCTTATGAGTATTAATATTGGCTCAATTCTAAGTAACCTTTGCACTTACATTTTGCAAACTAGTTCAATTATGCACTTCTCTACTTGCTTTGGTTTGCGTTGGCATCAATCACCAAAAAGGGGGAGATTGAAAGGGAATTAGGCTTACACCTATTTCGTAATTGATTTTGGTGGTTGAATTGCCCAACACAAATAATTGGACTAACTAGTTTGCACTAGTCTATAAGTTCTACAGGTGCCAAAGGTTCACAATAAGGCAATAAAAAGACCAAGAAAAAGGGTTCAAACAAAAGAGCAAAGGGACAACCGAAGGCACCCTGGTCTGGCGCACCGGACAGTGTCCGGTGCACCAGGGGACTCCAAGCTGAACTCTTCACCTTCGGGAAATCTCAGAGGCGCTTCGCTATAATTCACCGGACTGTCCGGTGCCCCACCGGACAGTGTCCGGTGCTCCAGAGGAGAGCAACTCTAAACTCGCCAGCTTCGGGAATCCGCTCCGCTAAAATTCACCGGACTGTCCGGTGAGTCACCGGACAGTGTCCGGTGCACATTGGACTGTCCGGTGTGACAGCGGAGCAACGGCTAGTTCACGCGCAACGGTCGACTTCAACGCATTAAATGCGCGCCTGCACGCGCAGAGGAGCAGAGCACGCGCGGGTGGCACACCGGACAACCTACAGGGCCTGTCCGGTGCACCACCGGATAGCCAGGCGGGCCCACAAGACAGAGCTCCAACGGTCGGAACCCAACGGCCGGCTGATGTGGCTGGCGCACCGGACTGTCCAGTGCGCCATGCGACAGCAGCCTTCCAACGGCCACTTTGTGGTGGTTGGGGCTATAAATACCCCCAACCACCCCACATTCAAGTCATCCAAGTTTTCACCTTCTAACTACTTACAAGAGCTCTAGCATTCAATTCTAGACACACCAAAGAGATTAAATCCTCTCCCAATTCCACTCAAAGCTTTAGTGATTAGAGAGAGTGATTGTTGTGTTCATTTGAGCTTTTGCGCTTGGATTTCTTCTTTTTCTCATTCTTTCTTGCGATCATCTCAATTGTAATCAAGGCAAGAGACACCAATTGTGTGGTGGTCCTTGCAGGGAAGTTTGGTTTCCGTGATATTGAGAAGAGAAGCTCACTCGGTCCGAGGGACCGTTTGAGAGAGGGAAAGGGTTGAAAGAGACCCGGTCTTTGTGACCACCTCAACGGGGAGTAGGTTTGAGAGAACCGAACCTCGATAAAACAAATCCGTGTGTCTCACTTCTTTACTCGCTTGCGATTTGTTTTAACGCCCTCTCTCGGACTCGCTTATATTTCTAACACTAACCCGGCTTGTAGTTGTGATTAAGTTTGTAAATTTCATATTCGCCCTATTCACCCCCCTCTAGGCGACTTTCAATATGGATATAATCTGTAGTTTTTAGTTTCAAGAGTAAAAAATATGTTAGAAAAAAATTCAATCTATGCTCGTGCGAAGATAATTAATAATTATTTTTAGAGTTATACAAGCACAAAAAATCGATATGCTATGCTACAAATATGAATAACAAATCATAAAAGTAATATTTAACTTGTACTAATTGGTTATATAATATTTTTGTTCGAAATCATTTTAGATTCATTTATAAGAGAAGTGAAATACTAATTAATACAGTCGCCGTGTCAGGTTCCAAAGCATGGTTGAGTAGCCTTTTGCATCTAATTAAGTGTCGGGGACCATAATTAGGGGTACTCCTAAGACTCCTAAACTCGGCCGGTAACCACCATCAGCACAAGCTGCAAAGGCCTGATGGGCGCAATACAGGTCAAAGCTCCGTCCACTCAAGGGACACGATCTCGCCTCGCCCGAGCCCAGCTTCGGGCAGGAACAGTAGACCCAGGCGGATTCACGCCTCGCCCGAGGGCCTCCTCAAGCAACGGGCGCACCTTCGACTCGCTCGAGGCCCAGCTCGGGCAGGCTTCGCAGTGAAGCAACCTTGGCCAGATCGCCTCGCCAACCGACCATATCGCAGGAGCATTCAATGCAAGGATCGCCTTACTCCTTATCCTGACGCGCGCTCCTCAGTCGACAAGGCCGAAGTGACCGCAGTCACTTCGACCCTCCACTGACTGACCTGACAGGAAAACGGCGTCGTCTGCCTTCCTCCGACTGCTGTGCCACCCGCCAGGGTGAGGCTGACAGCCGCCAAGTCCAGCCTCAGGCGCCATAGGAAGCTCTGCCTCGCCCGACCCCAGGGCTCGGCCCCCGCCTCAACCTCGGAAGACGGTCTTCGCCTCGCTCGACCCCGGGGCTCGGCCCCCGCCTCGACCTCGGAAGACGGTCTCCGTCTCGCCCGACCCCAGGGCTCGGACTCTACCTCGACCTCGGAAGACGGTCTCCGCCTCGCCCGACCCCAGGGCTCGGACTCAACCTCGACCTCGGAAGACGGTCTCCGCCTCGCCCGACCCCAGGGCTCGGACTCAGCCTCAACCTCGGAGGAGTCTCCGCCTCGCCCGACCTTGGGCTCAGATCGACCACGTCGCAGGGGGTACATCATTACCCTACCTCTAGCTAGCTCAGGCTACGGGGAACAAGACCGGCGTCCCATCTGGCTCGCCCTGGTAAAACAAGTAATGATGGCACCCCGCATGCTCCCATGACGACGGCGGTTCTCAGCCCCCTACGGAAGCAAGGAGACGTCAGCAAGGTCCCGACAGCCCCGACAGCTGTGCTTCTACAGGGCTCAAGCGCTCCTCCGACGGCCATGACGCCACATGCACAGGGCACTAACACCTCTCCGACAGCCACGTCGGCATGTACATAGGACTCTGGCTCCTCTCTGCCGGACACGTTAGCATACTGCTACACCCTCCATTGTACACCTGGGCCCTCTCCTTACGTCTATAAAAGGAAGGTCCAGAGCCCTCGTACGAGAAGGTGGCCGCGCGGGAGGACGGGCTGACGAACAGGCTCTCCCCCTCTCTCACGAACGCTTGTAACCCCCTACTGCAAGCGCATCCGCCCTAGGCGCAGGATAACACGAGCCGCGGTTCCCCTTTTCTTTCCCCCTTGTGTTCCATCTCATGCCGACCCATCCGGGCTAGGACACGCAGTGACAATTTACTCGTCGGTCCAGGGACCCCCCGGGGTCGAAACTCCGATAGTTGGCGCGCCAGGTAGGGGCCTGCTGCGTGTTGACGAATAGCTTCCCGTCAAGCTCCAGATGGGTAGTCTCCAGCAACCTCTCCAGCCCGGGACGCTGCTCCGTTTCGGGAGTCTCGAGTTCATGTCCCTCGACGGTAGCTATGACATGGTACTCCTTCCTCCGCCACGCGACAACGACAACGACGGCCGTCAGCCTGCCCGACGGCGGCGGAATTGGCGACGTCTTCCCCGCGTAGCGGAAGAGCAGCATCCGGGCTTGTCCCGTCACCTTCCCCGCCGCAAGAGGAGGAGGCGGGGCAACCATGGCCAAGCAGGAGGCGGCACCTCATTGGCTGTCGAGCGAGTCAACGATGTCGGCGCCCTAGCGGGGGACACGTCGGGCGTTGACCTCGCGTCTGAGACGAAGACGAGCGTCGTTTCCCCGCAACACGCCAACCGCAAGCAGACGGATGACGCCAGCACGCTCGCGAAGGACTTGCTGGGCGTTAGCCTCATACCTGAGATAAAGGTGCAGTCCGTCCCCAACGCGACTTTGTCACCATCCGTCGATCAAGAGGTACCGTCCGTTTTCCATCCTGTGCCTTTTAGATTCAGCTTTGACCCACCAAGCGACCCCGCTTCGGTGGACGCTTTCATAAAGGCATATCCAAACCTTCCGGGGTACCATATGTGGTCAACCTGGGACCGACTGACGGCCGTCTTGACCTACGGGCCCCCGGGTTCCGAGGAAGATGACGACCCCGACTCTGGTTGGGATTTCTCTGGGCTCTGTGCTCCTAGTGCCATGCGCGACTTCATGACCACATGTGACTACTGCCTCTCCGATTGCCCCGATGATGGCCACAGCCTTGACGACGAGGGCTGTGGCCCAAGTCGCGAATGTTTCCACGTTGATCTAGGGGGTCTCGACGAAGGCAACCACCTTGGTATGCCGGAGGACGGCGATCCCCCCTAGGCCTGCGCCTCGTGTTGACATCATTTAGGAGCTAGCTATGGTCCCAGTCCCTACGGGGGGTCAGGACACACAGCTCGAGCAAATCCGCGAGATGCAGGCTAAGCTCGATGAGGAAGCAGGACAACTTGTGCAGCTCCGGCAAAACATCGGGCAGGAGTGGGTAGGCCAAGCGCTAGCCGGAGAAGCGCGTCATCAGGCCCAGGACGTCCAGCATCGCATCGTCGACGATGCCAGGGCAATGCTGCCCCCGGCTTCCAGTGGGGTCGGCCAGAACCTGGCTGCAGCAGCAATACTACTCCGAGCAATGCTGGAGCCATCCACCACCGAGGGGCGGTGTATCCAGGGAGAGCTCAAGAATCTCTTGGAGGATGCCGCGGTCCGACGGGCCGAAAGCTCTGCCTC
This sequence comes from Zea luxurians, assembly GCA_029449295.1. NCBI lineage: Eukaryota > Viridiplantae > Streptophyta > Magnoliopsida > Poales > Poaceae > Zea > Zea luxurians. The sequence goes on along the minus strand of JAOPSE010000009.1, from coordinate 68,330,173 downwards.
CCAAAGGCAGGGGTACCCCCCGGAGCATTGCGCCGCGACTTCCCGATTCATGCAGGAAGCCTCGGTCCACACCGGGCGCACGCGGGACGCAACGCCTGCAGCCCCGGGTCGCCTCGGCCACAAGCACCGCCGCCGCGACCGTAGAGCCCACCTCGACGAGAAGGTGCGCCGAGGCTACCACCCTAGGTGTGGGGGACACTACGACAGCGGGGAGGATCGGAGCCCCTCGCCCGAACCACCCGGTCCGCAAGCTTTCAGCCGGGCCATATGACGGGCGCCGTTCCCGACCTAGTTCCGAGCCCCGACTACCATCACTAAGTACTCGGGGGAAACAAGGCCGAAACTGTGGCTTGCGGACTACCGGCTAGCCTGCCAGCTGGGTGGAACGGACGATGACAACCTCATCATCCGCAACCTCCCCCTGTTTCTCTCCGACGCCGCCCGGGCCTGGCTAGAGCATCTGCCTCCTGCGCAGATCTCCAACTGGGACGACCTGGTCAAAGCCTTCGCCGAAAACTTCCAGGGCACATACGTGCGCCTTGGGAACTCCTGGGATCTCCGTAGCTGCCGCCAGCAGCCAGGGGAATCCCTGCGAGACTACATCCGGCGATTTTCGAAGCAGCGCACCGAGCTGCCCAACATCACCGACTCAGATGTCATCGGCGCGTTCCTCGCCGGCACCACTTGCCGCGACCTGGTGAGCAAGCTGGGTCGCAAGACTCCCACCAGGGGGAGCGAGCTGATGGACATCGCCACCAAGTTTGCCTCTGGTCAGGAGGCGGTCGAGGCCATCTTCCGGAAGGACAAGCAGCCTCAGGGACGCCAGCAGGAAGACGTCCCCGAGGCGTTCGCCCAGCGCGGCATGAAGAAGAAGGGCAAGAAGAAGTCGCAAGCGAAACGCGACGCCGCCGACACAGATCTTGTCGCCGCCGCCGAGCACAGGAACCCTCAGAAGCCTCCTAGAGGAGCCAACCTATTCGACAAGATGCTCAAGGAGTCGTGCCCCTATCATCAGGGTCCCGTCAAGCACACCCTTGAGGAGTGCGTCATGCTTCAGCGCTACTTCCACAAGGCCAGGCCCTCGACGGAAGGTGGCAGAGCCCACGACAATGACAAGAAGGAAGGCAACAAGGTGGAAGAGTTCCCTGAGGTCCATGACTGCTTCATGATCTATGGTGGGCAGGTGGCAAACGCCTCGCCTCAGCACTGCAAACAGGAGCGCCGGGAGGTCTGCTCGATGAAGGTGGCGGCGCCAGTCTACCTAGACTGGTCCGACAAGCCCATCACCTTCAATCAAGGCGACCACCCCGACCGCGTGCCGAGCCCAGGGAAGTACCCGCTCGTTGTCGATCCCATCATCGGCAACGTCAGGCTCACCAAGGTCCTCATGGACAGAGGCAGCAGCCTCAACATCATCTACGCCGAGACCCTCGGGCTCTTGCGGATCGATCTGCCCACGATCCGGGCCAGTGCGGCGCCCTTTCATGGGATCATTCCCGGGAAGCGCGTCTAGCCCCTTGGACAACTCGATCTGCCCGTTTGCTTCGGGACTCCCTCCAACTTCCGAAAGGAAACCCTCACGTTCGAGGTGGTCGGGTTCCGAGGAACCTACCACGCAGTGCTGGGGAGACCATGCTACGCCAAGTTCATGGTCGTCCCCAACTACACCTACCTCAAGCTCAAGATGCCAGGCCCCAACGGGGTCATCACCGTCGGATCCACGTACCGACACGCGTACGAGTGCGACGTGGAGTGCGTGGAGTACGTTGAGGCCCTCGCCGAATCCGAGGCCCTCATCGCCGACCTGGAGAGCCTCTCCAAGGAGGTGCCAGATGCGAAGCGCCACGCCGGCAACTTCGAGCTACCAGAGGCGGTTAAGTCCGTCCCTCTTGACCCCAGCAACGACGCCTCCAAGCAAGTCTGGATCGGCTCCAAGCTCGACCCCAAATAGGAAGCAGTGCTCATCGACTTTTTCCGCGCGAACGCCGAGGTTTTTGCGTGGAGTCCCTTGGACATGCCTGGCATACCGAGGGATGTCGCTGAGCACTCGCTGGATATTCGAGCTGGAGCCCGACCCGTGAAGCAGCCTCTGCGCCGATTCGACGAAGAAAAGCGCAGAGCCATAGGCAAGGAGATCCATAAGCTGATGGCTGCAGGGTTCGTCAAAGAGGTATTCCATCCCGAATGGTTAGCCAACCTTGTGCTTGTGAAAAAGAAAGGTGGGAAATGGAGGATGTGTGCAGACTATATTGGTCTAAACAAAGCATGTCCGAAGGTTCCCTACCCTCTGCCTCGCATCGATCAAATCGTGGATTCCACTGCTGGGTGTGAAACCCTGTCATTCCTCGATGCCTACTCAGGGTATCACCAAATCAGGATGAAAGAGTCCGATCAGCTCGCGACTTCTTTCATCATGCCTTTTGGCATGTACTGCTATATTACTATGCCATTTGGTTTGAGGAATGCAGGCGCGACATACCAAAGGTGCATGAACCACGTGTTCGGAGAACACATTGGCCGAACGGTCGAGGCTTACGTCGATGACATCGTAGTCAAGACGAGGAAAGCCTCCGACCTCCTCACTGACCTTGAAACGACATTCAAGTGTCTCAAGGCACAAGGCGTGAAACTCAATCCCGAGAAGTGTGTCTTCGGAGTCCCCCGAGGCATGCTCCTGGGGTTCATCGTCTCCGAGCGGGGCATCGAGGCCAACCCGGAGAAAATCGCGACCATCACCAACATGGGGCCTATCAAGGACTTGAAAGGAGTACAGAGGGTCTAAGCCGTTTCATCTCGTGCCTCGGTGAAAGAGGCCTACCCTTGTACCGCCTTTTAAGGAAGATCGAGCGCTTCACTTGGACCTCCGAGGCCGAGGAAGCCCTCGTGAACTTAAAGGCGCTCCTTACAAGCGCGCCCATCTTGGTGCCCCCCGCTGCCGGAGAAGCCCTCTTGATCTATGTAGCCGCAACCACTCAGGTGGTCAGCGCCGCGATCGTAGTCGAGAGACAAGAAGAAGGGCATACATTGCTCATCTAGAGACCGGTCTACTTCATCAGCGAGGTACTGTCCGAGACCAAAATCCGCTACCCGCAAATTCAGAAGCTACTGTACGCGGTAATTCTGACGCGGCGAAAGTTGCGACACTACTTCGAGTCTCATCCGGTGACTGTGGTGTCATCCTTCCCCTTGGGAGAGATCATCCAGTGCCGAGAGGCCTCGGGTAGGATTGCAAAGTGGGCGGTGGAGATCATGGGCGAGACAATCTCGTTCGCTCCTCGGAAGGCCATCAAGTCCCAAGTCTTGGCGAACTTTGTGGCTGAATGGGTCGACACCCAGCTTCCAGCAGCTCCAATCCAACCGGAACTCTAGACCATGTATTTCGATGGGTCGCTGATGAAAACAGGAGCGGGCGTGGGCCTGCTCTTCATCTCACCGCTCTGAAAGCACCTCCGCTACGTGCTGCGCCTCCATTTCCCAACGTCAAACAACGTGGCCGAGTATGAGGCTCTGGTTAACGGGTTGCGCATCGCCATCGAGCTAGGAGTTCGGCGCCTCGATGCTCGTGGCGACTCGCAGCTTGTCATCGACCAAGTCATGAAGAACTCCCACTGCCGCGACCCGAAGATGGAGGCCTACTGCGACGAGGTTCGGTGCTTGGAAGACAAGTTCTACGGGCTCGAGCTCAACCACATCGCTCGACAATACAACGAGACTGCGGACGAGCTGGCTAAGATAGCCTCGGGACGGACAACGGTTCCCCCAGACGTCTTCTCCCGAGACCTACATTAACCCTCTGTCAAGACCAACGACACGCCCGAGCCTGGGGAGGCCTTGGCCCAGCCCGAGGCACCCTCAGCCCCCGAGGGTGAGGCACTGCGCGTCGAGGAAGAGCGGAATGGGGTCGCGCCTAATCGAAACTGGCAGACCCCGTACCTGAAATATCTCCACCGAGGAGAGCTACCCCTCGACAGAGCCGAGGCTCGGCGACTGGCGCGGCTCGCCAAGTCGTTCGTCTTGCTAGGTGACGAGAAGGAGCTCTACCACCGCAGCCCCTCAGGCATCCTCCAGCAATGCATATCCATCGCCGAAGGTCAGGAGCTATTGCAAGAAATACACTCGGGGGCTTGCGGTCATCATGCAGCACCTCGAGCCCTCGCAGGAAACGCCTTCCGACAAGGTTTCTACTGGACAATCGCGGTGGCCGACGCCACTAGGATTGTAGGCACCTACCAAGGGTGTCAGTTCTATGCATGGTAGACACACCTGCCCGCTCAGGCCCTGCAAACAATACCCATCACCTGGTCGTTTGCTGTGTGGGGTCTGGACCTCGTCGGTCCCTTGCAGAAGGCACCCGGGGGCTTCACGCACCTGCTGGTCGCTATCGACAAATTCCCCAAGTGGATTGAGGTCCGACCCCTAAACAGCATCAGGTCCAAGCAGGCGGTGGCGTTCTTCACCAACATCATCCATCGCTTTAGGGTCCCAAACTCCATCATCACCGACAACGGCACCCAGTTCACTGGCAGGAAGTTCCTGGACTTCTGCGAGGACCACCACATCCGGGTGGACTGGGCCGCCGTAGCTCACCCCATGACGAATGGGCAGGTAGAGCGTGCCAACGGCATGATTCTGTAGGGACTTAAGCCGAGGATCTACAACGACCTCAACAAGTTCGGCAGGCGATGGATGAAGGAACTCCCCTCGGTGGTCTAGAGTCTGAGGACGACGCCAAGCCGGGCCACGGGCTTCACGCCGTTTTTTCTAGTCTATGGCGCCGAGGCTATATTGCCCACAGACTTAGAACACGGTTCCCCGAGGACGAGGGCGTATGACGACCGAAGCAACCGGACAAGCCGAGAAGACTCACTGGACCAGCTAGAGGAGGCTCGAGACATAGCCTTACTACACTCGGCGCGGTATCAGCAGTCTCTGCGACGCTACCATGCCCGAGGGGTTCGGTCCCGAGACCTCCAGGTGGGGGACTTGGTGCTTCGGCTACGACAAGATGCCCGAGGGCGTCACAAGCTCACTCCTCCCTGGGAAGGGTCATTCATCATCGCCAAGATTTTGAAGCCCTGAACATACAAGTTGGCCAACAGTCAAGGCGAGGTCTACAGCAACGCTTGGAACATCCGACAGCTACGTCGCTTTTACCCTTAAGATGTTTTCAAGTCGTTCATATGCCTCGTTCTCTTTACATACACAAAATGAGTCTAACCATCAAGGAAGGGTCAGCCTTGCCTCGGCAAAGCCTGACCCTCCCTCGGGGGCTAGAAGGGGGGAACCCCCTCTACGTCAAAATTTTCCTCGGAAAAAGTCTTTCTGCGAGAACATCTTTCGCGCTTTTCAACTACTTCGATAGCAGGATCCTGAAAACGACGGAGTACACGTAAGCGGCAAGGCCGACCGAGCCGAGGGACTCCTACGCCTCTGGGATACGGATACCTCACTCATCACCTTCTGCGATAAGTAACTCACGCTCGGATAAGCGATTCTGCTACCCGAACGAGTCTTAACGCTTGAAAACTTTTCTGCCAGAACGATTTTTCGTGCCTTCTCGACTATGTCGATAACAGAATCCTGCGGACGAGTAAGAGTACACGTAAGCGGCTCGGCCGACCGAGACGAGGGACTTCTATGCCTCCGGGATACGGATACCTCACTCATCACCTTCCACGATAAGTAACTCTCGCTCGCACAAGTAATTCTGCTACCGACAAACAAGTCCTGATACTCGAAACAAGAGGAAAAGAAACGCAGCTTTATAACACGACAATGATATGTTTGGGCCTTGGCAGCCGCAAAAGACATACGCATGCTACAGACAAACTGTTCTTGCAGGTTCAGACATCGACAGAGGGAACAGCAGCACCCTTGGCGTTGTTTCCACCTTCGGCGGGATCTGGCCCGGCCTCGGACGACGACACGGGTGAAGGATCTCCACCTCGAAGGAAGATGTCAGCACCGCGCCTGGGCCATCGCCGCCAGCGTCTCCTCCAGGAACCCGGCTCGAGCAGACGGATTGTCCGGCCGCTCCGTAGCCTCAGCCAGCTGTCCCCCGAGGACATCAGCCCGGCGCATGGCCTTGGCAGCCCGACTCCAGGGTTGGTCCCGCCAGTGGATGACCCGGCCTGGCTCCGGCCGCCACTGCTACGCCTCCTCGGCCTGGGAAGTCACCTGCTCCTGGGCCAACGAAGCCCCTTTTCGAGCCAACTCTGCCTCTGTCCATGCTGACACCGCTGCCTCTGGCTCCGGCTCACCGCAGAGCAGCCGAGGGTTCCTTAACTGAGCAAGAGAAGCCTTGAGTGGCAAGACCGACCGAGCCGAGGGACTCCTACGCCTCCGGGATACGGATACCTCACTCGTCACCTTCCACGCAAAGCGACTCACACTCGGTTAAGCGGCTCAGCTAGTCGACAGGCGTGTCCCAATACTCGAAACAAGGGGAAGACACGGCTTCACGCCCAAATACACAGATGTTCAGGCCCCGACAGCTGCAATGAACATACACCGACACTCAAGGTGCCATTACAAATGGAACTCCGGTTCCACTCCTGCGGGTATGAACAACCTCCACATCGGAGGGCCTGCAGGACGACAAACTCCGGGTGGCTCGCCGGCGACCTCACAGCAGCAGCGATGGCCCCAGGGCAAGCGCCACCGCCTGGGAGGCTCTCGTTCGTGTCCCCTCACGGGGGACAAGCACCAGACATTAAAGCCAAAGAGCCGGGGGCCCGAAGCGCAGGAGACGCCGACGATCTCGTCGGCGGAGAAACCTTCTCCGGCTGCCACCACCTCAGCACCGACAGCGGCGTCCACCTGCCCACCAACACCGCACCAGCGAGCGCTGGCCGCCCCAAAGCACACCGGCAGGTCCTCACTCCTGTCCTCACCACAAAAACGAGAATGGGACCGTCCCAGAACATGAGCACCGCCCTCGCGGCGTACGACGTGTTGTGAGACCCCCCGGTGCGGCTGGCCACCGTCGCCCGGACAGAGGACGGAATGCTGCACCCTGGCTGGGCAGCAGTAGTTCGCCTTCCCCGGCATGGCTGGACGACGCCTCCTCCACAGAGCTGGAGGATGGTTTCCACCCCTAGATGCCAGAGGAAGAAGCGGGACGCCAGCGCACGCGAAGGCAGGCCCTGGCTCGCCTCGCCCTCCTCCCCAGCAAGGATGATGAAGATCCTTAAAGCTGAGGGCGGGGCAGAGGCCGCAGCCCGGCTTGCTTCTCCCCACCATCGAACTGGTGGTCACCGTCTTGGGTGACCATTGGTGAGGGGATGCAGCCGGGCTGCCTGATGAAAATCCTTGAAGCCGAGCAATGGCTGAAGGGTGCCAACCTCCGCGAAGTTGCGCTCCTCCAACAGCAGCAAGACGAAAGCAACGTGGGCGCTCCCCATCCGGGGGCTTGGAAGGTGGAAGGGCGCAATGCATGAGGGGAGTGCGAAGGCGTGGCTGCCACCCACGGAGTCGATCCCTTTTTAAAGGTGACTCTCCCCATTCGCGTCCTCAGGCGTCGCGGACTAAGTCTTCACCAACGCGCTCCAGGGTCCTCCCCCAACAACACGGGGGCTGGGTCCCACGCGTCATGCGAGCTGGCCCAGGACAGAAGAAGCCAAACCGCCGCGCGCGGAGGGTGTAACCGCCCAGCGGTTACAAGCACTCCTCTATCTTCGCCTAAACCAGCGGGTGAAAGGGCGGACCGCCATGCAGGCGGCATGCAACCGCACCACGGGGATGCACCCTTTCGACTTCGATGCATCCAGTATGGAGGCCTAGGCCCACAGCTGTGGGAGAAGGCGCGACAGTCGATATGGCCAAAAGTGGGCCGACAGTAATGGCGGCAGCAGGCGAGCGGAAGCGGCGGTCAAATCGTCTGCGGGCTCACGTCCCCTCCTAGAGCAGCAGGAGAGCCCTCTCCCACGGTGTGAAGACGAAACGCCCGTTCCTCGAATGGCTCGCGCACGCACAACGGCTGCCCCGCGAACCACCCGTCCTGTCGCATTAACTCCGTGGTAGGGCAGGCGACACCTTTGGCAAGCGAAGCGGGCGACGCTTCACCTCCGCCATGATGACCGCGTCAAAAAAGGTGTGCCACGCTGTTTAATTTCGTATCCTCTTCCTCTTCCCCTTCCTCTCTCCTGCTACAGGGACCGGGAAAGGGGATACTCCGAAAGGGATCCTTCTCCGCGAAGGAAGCGGGCCTCGAGGCCTCCTACTGATCAGGGGTTCGAAGGCTGGCCCCTCGGAAGGGTTCGACAGCCGCCTCAGAGCACTCGGGCTCCGCGCCCACTACTGGTCAGAGGTTCGAAGGATGGCCCCTCGGAAGGGTTCGACAGCCGCCTCAGGCCACTCGGGCTCCGCGCCCACTACTGATCAGGGGTTCGAAGGCTGGCCCCCTGAAGGGTTCGATAGCCGGCTCAGAACACGCAGAGCGAGGGATGACTCTGGGTACGTCCGATACATGGCCGAGGCTCGGGCTACGCTCCCGAGGTACCCTAGGACATTTCCGAGACCAGCAGGAGCGATTCTGTAACGGAATCCCATCAGAGGGAGGCATCGAGCCCTCGGACCCTATCAAACGGGACCGGGTCTGGCAAATCACCTGCAGGTACTTTTGGAGCGCGCCTCTGGGCCACTAGCCGACCCTTATCGAACGGGGCACGGGCTTCCACTCGGATCACCCGTTAGCAACTCACTGGAGACACCATGTTCGGCGCCCTCCGATGGCAGCATGGCGCTTTCCCCCCTTCTCCTTGCGGAAAGGCGACGAAGGGGCGTATGATAAAAGCCGAGTCAGTCCTTGACCGTCCTCTCGCTCTGTGCAGAGGCTCAGGGGCTGCTCTCGCAAACCCGGCTCCGACCAAACCGTTGACAACGTCAACATACCAACCCGAGAACTCAGAACCTGACCATGCACCCGGGCTACGGTCAGATCGCATGAGGGAACAACAAGACCGACCGAGGCATCACGAAAGGCATTAAGACCTCGAAGGAGTCAAACCACTCCTCCGAGGCCTCGGGGCCTACACCCGGCGAGTGCGCTCGCGCGCACCCACCGGAACAAAATGTAACCGAGAAAGGCCGGTCCCCTTGCAAAAAAGTGCGACAAAGCCTCCAAGCGAGTACCAACACTCCCTTCGAGGCTCGGGGGCTACTGTCGGGGACCATAATTAGGGGTACCCCCAAGACTCCTAAACTTGGCTGGTAACCACCATCAGCACAAGCTGCAAAGGCCTGATGGGCACAATATAGGTCAAAGCTTCGTCCACTCAAGGGACACGATCTCGCCTCGCCCGAGCCCAGCCTCGGGCAAGAACAGTAGACCCAGGCGGATTCACGCCTCGCCCGAGGGCCTCCTCAAGCAACGGGCGCACCTTCGACTTGCCCGAGGCCCAGCTCGGGTAGGCTTCGCAGTGAAGCAACCTTGGCCAGATCGCGTCGCCAACCGACCATATCGCAGGAGCATTCAATGCAAGGATCGCCTGACGCCTTATCCTGACGCGCGCTCCTCAGTCGACAAGGCCGAAGTGACCGCAGTCACTTCGACCCTCCACTGACTGACCTGACAGGAAAACAGCGCCGCCTGCCCTGCTCCAACTGCTGTGCCATCCGCCAAGGTGAGGCTGACAGCCGCCAAGTCCAGCCTCAGGCGCCATAGGAAGCTCCACCTCGCCCGACCCCGGGGCTCGGCCCCCGCCTCAACCTCGGAAGACGGTCTCCGCCTCGCCCGACCCCGGGGCTCGGCCCCCGCCTCGACCTCGGAAGACGGTCTCCGCCTCGCCCGACCCCAGGGCTCGGACTCTACCTCGACCTCGGAAGACGGTCT